>LT969557.1:763800-773800 GCA_900097035.1 Plasmodium blacklocki (nom. inval.)
TATGTATGAGGGTGATTTTATCATAAGATATATTATTTCCTATAATCAAATAGCTATTAAAATAAGGTGTAGTATTTATTTATTTTTTTTTTTATCATGTTTAATGTCTTCTTTAAAAGCAAAACATCTGAAGCTTTAGAATCAACAGGAAATAATGATAAGGGAAATGAGGAGAATCAAAATGATATAAATAATGAAAGGAGAGTTTCAAAAATATCAAATGAACATTCTGTGGAGAGCGAAAAAGATAATTTGGATGGCGATTCGAATGCTATAATAGAAAGTATAAATGAAGTAATGAATGCGGAGGATGGCTCCAGTGTATCTGAAATGAGGGACAGACATAAAAGTAAACGAAGAAATAGAAGTATAACACGAAGCAGGAGCAGGCACAGAAGTCGAGATAGAAGTAGAGATAGAAGCCGACACAGAAGCAGGAGCAGAAGTCGAGATAGGAGCAGGCACAGAAGTAGAAGTAGAAGTCGAGATAGAAGCAGACACAGGAGTAGAAGTAGAAGTCGAAACAGACATAGACATAGAAAAGTGAGAAGTAGTCGAAGTAGGAGTAGAAGTAGAGGGATAAATAGGCATAGAATTGGAAGGAATAGAAGCAGAAGTATAGAAAAACATAGACATAGAAGACGAGATAGTCATAGACATAGGCATGATGATAGACATAGAAGTAGAAGTAGAGATAAATATAGACATGATGATAGACATAGAAGTAGAAGCAGAGATAAATATAGACATGATGATAGACATAGAAGTAGAAGCAGAGATAAATATAGGCATGATGATAGATATAGAAGTAGAAGAAGATCATCTTATGATAAATATGAAAAAAGGAAGTTAAGAAGTTATAGTAGTGATTCTATAGAAGATAAAAAAAACGATAATATATCTTTAAATAATATACAGCAATATGATAATAATGAAAATAATCTAAAAAAAAATAAAACATATGAAGGGGAGGATGACAAAAATAAAAATAAAGAAGATTCAAATGTTGATAATAATTCAAAAGAAAAAGATCATGATAAGGAAAATAAATATCAAAATCAAAATCAAGAGAACAATAATGATATAATGAATGACAATATTTTAAATGAAGAATTATCAGAGAGTGAAATGATAAAAAAAATTATGGGAATAAGTGAATTTTCAACAACTGATAATAAATGTCATAAAAGTACGGATATATCAGGAATAAATAAAAGAACCAAAAGAAAGTATAGACAATATATGAATAGAAGAGGAGGATTTAATAGACCATTATCACCAACATTTTGAGAGAATTATAATATCAAAATGTGTATATATAATATTATTTATATGTGAAAAGCGAAACAAAAATATGCACATGTCACATATATATATATATATATATATATATTTATTTATTTATTTATTTATTTTATATTTATTTTTATAATATATACCCTTTTTGATGCGGTATAATTTTTACGTTGCACATAATATAATATATATATATATATATATATACATATATGTGTTCATTATTTATATGCTTTTTTGATTTTAATTTTTATTTGTTTTTTTTTTTTTTTTTTTTTTTTGTTTTTGGTAAGTTATATATAAAACCTTGTTATATATAAATTTAATAATTGTTGTTTTTATAAAGATGGAAACAATATGGCTTCACGTAAGTATATATAAAAGTACGTATGGAGTCAAATTATAATTCCTTTGCACAATAATATATTAATTTTTTAAAAACCTTTGAAAAAATTATTTATTATATGCCTCTTTTTTTTTATTTTTTTTTTCTATTTTCTATAGAATAAATATTATAAATAGGAAAATCAAATGATATATATATATATATATATATTTATGTGTTATAAAATGGATGCACACATTAAATAAAAAGTATTTTTTTTTTTTTTTTTTTTTCAAAGGATTTTATTCTTTCCATAGTAAAAAAAAAGAAAAAAAATAAATTCTTCAATTTTTTTTTTTTTTTTATTATTGACCTAATTAATATTCTATAAGTAAAATAATCCAAATTGGTTCCATCTAAGATACTTAATAATATTTTTATACTTAAAAAAAAAAAAAAAAAAAAAAAAAAAAAAAAAAAAAACTCTTATATAATGCATTTATTCTTATAATTAATGTTATAAAAGGAAGTTCTATGTTACAATAGAAAAAAAAATAAAAATAAAATATATATATATATATATATATATATATATATAAACAAAATGTAGTTAATAATTTCTTACATAAGATCCAGAGAAAAAAAAAAAAAAAAATGAGGAACTCTACATATATATATATATATATACAATATGTATAACCAAATTTATATATGTACTCTTTTCCGTGCATGCATAGATGTGTTCAATAATTTTCCCCTTTTATATATAATATATTTATATATCATAAGGTTTTTTTTTTTCTTCTTTTTTTTTTTTTTTCTTTTTTTTTGATTGTACATTAATAAAAATGTGTATATATGACTAGAGCTTTGGTGACCATAATTTAAATACAGCTATAAAAAAGAAGAAAAAAAAAAAAAAAAAGGGAAAACAAGAAAATTTTTGATTGCTTATATAATTAATTTTTATAAAAATATAAAAAATAAATAAAAACATAAGAATATTATATAATGGTTATTAAATAAGAATTTGGTGACTTGGTTTTTTTTATTATTTTTTTTTTTTTTTTTTCCTTTTCTTTTAATTTCCATATTGTTATTATTCTCATGTTTGTTCTTGTTGTAGTTTCTGTTTCCTGTTCTCATAATTTTTTGGTAACTTAAAAATGTGAACCTCTTTTTTTTTTTTTTTTTTTTTTTTTCTATATTAATTTGTTTCTATTTTGTTATATAATCTATATATATATATAATATATTTTTTTTTTATATTTACAAAAAGATATTTATTACCAAAAAATATTATATTTTCAAACCATAAATATATATATATATATATATATATATATACATATACATATATATATATTTTTTATTATTTTTTTTTGCTGTAAAAAAAAAATGATGTGTTAAAATTAATTGTCGAGTTATTCATTCTACACTATAGAAAATGTTGTATGTATTTTATTTTGCTTCATATTGTGGTAATTAGTTTTATTTGTTTAATTGAATTTTTACCTTTTTCTTTTATTTTTTTTTTTTTTGTAACTTTAAATGAACCATATTGAATAAAGAATTTTGTCGCCACGTATAAGACTGCATTAAAAATTTACGCATATAATATATATATATATATATATATTGTTTAATTTTTTTTTAATATATATATTTATATGTATATATTTATATATATGTTTTATAATGGCGTGCACACCTTTACTTAGCGAAGAAGATTTATATCGTTTCCGCACGAAGCAATGTTTACGTTTAGCTAAGGGTTTGTGTGAGTTCGGCTTGGATAGATGTCAGTATAGTCATAGTGCAGAATGGATTAGACGTTGCCCTTATTATATTTCTTTACCTTCTTATTTAAGATATATTCCTATAGCATGTCCATATTTTATTAAGAATAAGAATGAAACCGAAGAAGATAAAGAGAAAAGAAATATGATATTAAAGAATTGTGTTCATTTAACAAATAAGGATGGTAGTGTTAATAATAAATTTTATAAATATATTGAAGAGACAAATATTAATAAATGCCCTTTAGGTGTAGAATGTCCCTTAGCACATAGCATAGATGAAATAGATTATCATCCACTTGTATATAAAACTAAAAGATGTGAAAATTATATGCATGCTAATTGTAATAAATATTATTGTAATAATTTACATGGATTAGCTGAACAAAGGAAAATAAAAGAATATTTTATTCCTTATTCAAACAAAATAGATATTCCAAAATATCCTAATGTTACCATTGTTAGTAAAATTCAATATGGTTCATTTAAAGGACAAACACAATTATCAAATACCCAAAAAAAAATGAATACAGATTTTAATTTTCATTCAAAAAATGTTAATTATCCATGTAAAATGATTAATGGAAAAAATTATAAACATATAGATCTTAAATATAATTCTATAAATCTTCCTTGTCAAGAAAGATACACAATAAAAGAACAAAATATGAATCAACCTAAAAGATATACTACATCACATTTAATGAATATGCAACCCTCTCATCATAATTTTTCTTTTTCTTATGAAAATCAATTAAAAAATAAAAAAAAAAATTCAATTTTTAGTTACCTAAACAATTTTGATGATAAATTTACATTATATTTACATATATTAAAGAAATTTCCATATCTTTTTGATTTAAACATATCTGATATTAATAACGAAAATTCAGTATCATTCATACGAACACAAGAATTATCAGATTATTCTATTTTACAGGATAATTCATCTAAAGCAAATGTAGCCGATTTGACAAATATAAAAAATTATGATAATATAGGCATTTCTACTAAAAATAATAATAATAATAATAATAATCAAAATATATATGAAAAAGAATTTTCCAAAAATAACTCACAAAATATAAAAGATTCTCAAAATAAATATAACACATTTGAACAATGTACAGAAAATATTTTTATGAATAATAGCTACTATGAAATATTGAATCATATATTTAAAAAAAATTTACAAATAACTAAAAATAAAATAATGTACGAAAATGTCACACAAAGGTCTTTCAATGATATAGAAAAACATTATACAAAAAATTCAAGTGACAATGTAGATCTTGATTTTATAAGAAATCTTAATGGTAACTACATTAATTCTGATAATAAAATTGAAACATATGATGATGTTTTAAATATGCTAAGTCATATTTTGTGTTTGCTCTATTTTACATCCAATTCGAGAGCTCATGCAACATTTGACACGTATGCCCACAAACTAGCCAAACAAGTAATAAATCAAAAAAAAAAAAAAAATATAAACATGTAAATATATATGTATATTAATGTGAGAATATAATATATATATATATATATATGTGACATACAAAAAAATATTAAGAATATATATATATATATATATATATATATTTATTTATTAATATTTATTTTTTTATATCATATAAATAAATGTTATATTCATATTTAATACATGAAAAGAATGCTTTACAATTATCCTTTTATAATTGTAAATAGCTATATGCGTTTATACAATATTGGCTGTTTTTTTTTTTTTTTTTTTTTTTTTTTATGACCATTCATATAATATATATAACTTTTTGATTTTTATTTTATTTTTTTTCTTTTCTAGCTAAATTATGAAAGCCGAAAAAGGAAGGAAATGTCTATGCCAAAATATTTAAACTACAGCATGAAAAGAAATGATTTAGAAGATATATAATAATTCATATTTTTTTAATATTTATAAAAAAAAAAAAAAAAAAAAAAAACATATAAAAAGACAACAAAATAAAAAAATATATATGTCTATCTTTCTCTCTATATATATATATATATTTATATATTTATTTGGTTTATTACTTAATTTATTTGAACATATAATTTCAACTATAGTTGTTATAATATTTATTTTTTTTTTTTCGTATTTTAATTCATGAATAATTAAACTGATAATAATATATTTCCCCCTGAACTTTATGTATATATATTTATAATTATTTTGTAGATATTTATTAGCATATATATATATATATATATATATATATATTATGAGTGTATTTATTTATTATATTTTTAATTTACTTATTTATTTATTTATTTATTTATTTTTTTTTTTTGGTTCCTTTATAAAACTTACTAATTAATTCATCACACTTTTTTTTAATAGAAAATTATATGTATATATAAAATCATCAAAAAAAAAATAGTTATTCGTAATAAGATAATAAGAGAACATGTGGAATTAGGTGTATAAAAATTATTATTTTTTCTTAAACAATATATATAATTATTCACATGGAAAAGAAAAAGAAAAAAATGATTAGTGTTCTCCTATATGTATATATATATTAACATATAAATAAATATAAAGAATCCTTTACACATAAGCAAATGTTTTAATTTCTTTTCATTTTTTTTGTCCACATATGTATAAATACAGATAACATACATATATTTAATGAATATAATATGTTGTCAAAAATGAAATATATATATATATATATATATATATATATATATATATAAAGAAAGAAAGGGATGGCTTAATTGTATGCATATAAAAAAATGTTAATATTTTATTATTCAAAATTATTTATATTAATCATTTATGTGAAATCATGAAAGCATAATAAATTCTTTCTTTGAACAATAAATTAAATAGATATATATAATACGATTAAAGAATAAATTTTTTTTTTTTTTTTTTTTTTCTTTTTTAATTCACAATGGTAAGATTTATATACACATTGATTAATTTTCCATAATTATTAAAAAAGAAAAAGAAAAAAGGAAGAATGAATGATAGTATATTGTAATGTTATAATTTCTATATTATACTAATATAATACATGTCTATCAAAATGCTTTAGATGTGGACGAAAAAAATAATATATATTCTTATATATTTTTATTTCACATTTACTTATTAAAATATAAAGAAATTTTCTATTTTATAAGATATTTTAAATAAGCATAATATTTCTATATATTTTAAAGGAACTGAAAAAAAAAAAAAAGAAATATATTAATTTATTGCTCAATTATATAATAATACTGCAGTATATTTATAACAAATAATACAAAAAAGAAAAAAAAAAAAAAAAAAAAAGTAATTTATATCAATATTCAATTACAATGTTCAAAATAATTGTTCAATATTATATAAATAAATAAATATATATATATATATATATATAATATACACATAATATGATTTGTACAATTTTTTTAAAAATGTCATATGCTATTTATTACAAATTATTACTATTCAAAATAAATAACCATAAGCCAACAGGAAAATATTCTACGTATTATTTATTACAGGAAAATAATTTTTAAATATCAGCATATATTTATATGATCACATTATACATAGTAAATATATTATATTGATAAAAAAAAAAAAAAAAAAAAATATAAATATATATATATATATGTCAAAGTAATAAAAATATATACATTTAATACGCGTATTTATTAGGTGTATAATGTACATATTATAATATATATATTAATACCTCATTATCTTTTTTTTTTTTTTTTTTTTTGTTTTCCTTTTTCATCATTTTTTTTTATGTATTTTTGGTGATATAAATAAATATTTTACTTAAATAAGTTTTAAAATAATAAATGATTAAAAATATACATACAATATGTTTTAATTTTTCTTCTTTAAAATAAATATATACATTTTCCTTATGTGCTATATGGTATATAAAAATATATATATAATTAAATATTATAATAATATATATGCATATATTTATATATGTACATAAAACATATTTATGTATACAATATATTAAATATATTTATTTATTTTTTCTTATATAACAAAAAAAAAAAAAGTAAGAAACAAAACGAATAATAAAATTATTTTCAACCTTTTTCAAATATGGAAAAAAAAGATATATGATAAAGTATAAATTTTTTTTTTTTTTTTTTCTTTTGTAATAAATATACATATATTAATTATATATATATATTTCTTTTTTCATATATATTTTATACACATATATGATGATAATATATAATATTATTATTATATATAAATATTTCTTTTATTTTTATTATGCACATAGGTTTGGGGACAAAATATTGAAATAAATATATAATAATATATTAAAAAAAAAAAAAAAAAAACTAGAAAGAGCAAAAAAATATTAAGCATATTTATTCATTATTAAATATATTATTATATATATATATGATATACATATACATACATATAATAAAATAGTTATGTAAAAAATAATATATTAAAAAAAAATAATAAAAACACAAAGAAAGAAGAAAAAAAGTGTACATAAAAAAGAAATAATTATAAATAAATAAATATATATTATTTTATACATATGTATATATATATATTATATATATATATATATATATAATATTATATATCACTACATTTTAAGATCGATTGATATATATGAAAATTAAAAAAAAAAAAAAAAATTATATATATATATATATATATATATTCATATAATTTATATTTTATAAAATAAATAGTATTATATAATATAATATATATAATATATATATAATATAAATATAATAATACCCATATGTATTAAAAAAAAATGCCTATTTATTGTTTAATATTTTTTATTAAATTATAATATATTTAATATAATTTATACATATATTTTATTATATAAGAAAAAAAGGACTATTTTTTTATTTTATTTTATTTTATTTTTTTTGAAATATCATATTTATTATTATTTATATTTTTACTTGCACATAAAAAAAAAAAATATATAATACATAATAATAAATAATAAATAATATTATGAAAAGAACATATTCTGGAGAGAATAAAAGTTAAAAAAAAAGAAGAAAAAAAAAAAAAAAAAAACTATATAAATATAATAATAATAAGGAAGAAAAGAAATATATATATATATATATATATATATAATATTATATATATAATATATATTTATTATATTACATAATATAATATTATATACATACAATAATACAAAAAAAATATTATTTTTTATTATATATTTCATTATTTCATATAAATATTATTATAACTTTTATTTATGTATATATATATATTATAAATATATATATTTATATATAATAATATAATTATTATATCATACATATATATATAATTATAATTTATTTATTATTTTTTTTTTTTTAAATATAATATAATATAATATAATAATAAATACTTTTTTTTTTTATTTATACAAAAAAAGCATATTTATATTTTCATATATAAATAAAATATATATAAAGAAATTTTTTATTGCATGGCTTGAATTATTATCATTATGTTATTATATATATATAATAATAAAATATAAATTAATTTATTTATATATTTATATAACAAAAATTAATTTTAGGCCTTATAATTTTTCATTTAAATATTATATTATATAATATTTATATATATAAATTTTTTTTTCTTTTTTCTTTTTTTTCCTTTTTCTTTTTATGTATATTTTTTTTATATAAGAAAAAAAAAATATATATTTAAAAACATTTATTTAATATTATAATAATATTCTTTTTTTTTTTTTTTTTTTTTTTTTTTTTTTTTATATATATATTTTACGTAGACTTTAATTATATATTTATATAATAAAATACATATATAAAAATATATATATTTATATATTAAATATTTTTTATAATATATTATTATTATATATTCTTATTAATAACGCAAATTACATTTATCTTATACTGTATTATCATAAATTTTTTTCCTTAAGAAAAAAAAAAAAGAAGAGTATATTAAATAAAAAAAAAAAGAAAAAACATATAAAATACAAATATTTATATATATAAAAAACAATGGCAACATCTGAAGAATTAAAGCAATTGAGATGTGATTGTACTTATCGTTCGAAATTGGCTGAACAAGCCGAAAGATATGATGGTAATAAATAATAGAAATGATTTATTAAAAATAAATATATAAATATATATAAATATATATATAGTACATATACCTGGATACATTTATGAAATTGTTAAGATATATATTATTAATTTATATGAATGGCAATAAAAATGTTCCTGTATATATATATATATATGTGATAATATATGGATTGTATTATATATATATATATATATATATATATATATATATATATATATTTATTTATTTATTTATTTATTTATTTTTTTTAAATGTTTATAGAAATGGCAGATGCTATGAGAACTTTAGTTGAACAGTGCGTGAACAATGACAAAGATGAATTGACTGTTGAAGAAAGGAATTTATTGGTATAGCAACAGTGTTATTTGAATAAATAAATATATAACATATAAATATATATATATATAAATATATATATATATATATATATATGATTACATATTATATATTTATTTTTACAATTTCCTTCTT
>LT969557.1:778800-821300 GCA_900097035.1 Plasmodium blacklocki (nom. inval.)
TAATATTTGATTGAATAATTCTCTTTTTTCCTTTTTAAAGAAAAAAATTATTATAAGTTTTTTTTTTTTTTTTTTGGTAAATATATATATATATATATATATGTAAATATATATATTTGTTTTTTCAAAATCTCAAAAATAAGAAATGTAAAGATTAAAACAACAAAAAAATTAATTATATATATATATATATATTAAAAATATGTAACTATGTATAATATATAAAACATATACATTTTATATGGTTTGTCTAAAAAATATATTATTAAACCATCGTGATAATATTTATAATTATATTGTATCATAATATTTAAGAAATAAGTATATTATCTGGAAGTCTTTCAATTTTATATTTAAAATTTTTAGCATATAATATAGGAACTCCAGGTATTTTTCTTAATCTTATTTTAAGATCTCTATCATTTGTTGCAATAATATAACACCGACTTTCTTTAACTCTATTAACTATGCAATCATCTGCATATGTACCTTTATGATTACAAGTTAATCTTTGAAAACGTGGATCCTTTATTAATTTTAATCCTAGAGAATATCGTTGTCCTAACTTTTCCATTTCTGCTACTACACAATCTGTTACAAAAATATTACATTTGGCTAGTAGAACCTCAGAACATCCTTTTATTATATCAATTTTATATTGTATACTAGAATTTATAAAATTGGTATCCAAGATTATATTATATGGTGGACACAAATTTTCATTATAATTAAAAAATAAGTTACTATCAATTACTTCTATTTGTTTCAACGTCTCACTCTCTTTTCTTTTCTTTTTTTTCTCTTCTTCTGCTTGCTTTATTTTATTATTCTGTATAATCCTTTTATCGTTTGGATTTATAACTCGTTTCAATTTTACGATTTTCTGGGTTTTCTTAAACTTACCCTACAAACGAAAAAAAAAAAAAAAAAGAAATTAATAAAAGAATCATATAAATATGATATAATATCAAATATATAAAATGGAAAAGTTTTTTTTTTTTTTTTTTTTTTTTTTTTTTTTTTTCTTTTCTCTTATTATAAAAAGAGTTTCAATTATTCAATACATAAATGAATATATATATATATATATATATGTTTCCTTTTTCTTTAATATATTATTACATAAATATATAATATAAAATTGTATTGTTTATTTTTTACCATTTCGTCATTTTGTTTTTACTTCTACAATTTTGTTAATATTTCAATGTCGCATTGATATTACGGAAACAGATAAATATTTAATTTAAAAAGAAAAAGAATAAATATATGATATAATATAAATGATATGATAAAAATGATATAATGTAATATTATATTATATTATATGATATAATATATATATTGAAATATTATAAAAAAAAAAAAAAAAAAAAAAAAGTTAAAGTCTTGAAATAGGTACATATATATAAATATATTATTATTTATCTGTTATTTTCTATATGAAATATATATATATATATATATATATATATAAGTACATAATAATAATAATATGACATATGTATATATATATATATATATATATATATATATATATATATATATTTATGTATAATATTTATTTTAAAACATTTTCGCCACAGAAAATATATATTTTTTATTTTTTATTAAGAAGGAAAAATTAAATTATTATATTAAAATAATAAAATAGGAAAAATAAATTATTCATTTTTTATGTTAAAATATAACAATACGACAAAATATATTTTTTAAGAATATATAAATAAAGTTCATTATCCAAATGACAAGATAAAATAAAAAATGTATATATATATATATATATATTATTATTATTATATGTATATATTTATATAGAAAATGAAAAAAATGAATGAATATATATACTAAGGTTTCGTAAACCTTAATTATTTATATCACCATATTATTTGAAAATATAATTTTAGAAAAAAATTAAAATAAGAACAATATATTAACATATATATATATATATATAATGAAGACTATGTTTTTATTTCAGAGAAATTTATTTAACCTACATAATATGTGTATAAATAAGGTAAAGGACCGTTTCCATTATTTTTAATCTTAAAAAATAATATATCTTTTGCACATAAATATATATATATATATATATATATATATATATATATATATAATATATATATAACCCCCTTTTATGTATTGTAGAAATTAACATATTTGTATAATCAATAATATTATCTTTTTCTTTAAAATATATTTTATAATATCCTACTTGCTTAAAAATGCATTACAAAATAATTCTGGAAACATAAATACATTAAATGTACATATTTTGTGTCTTTTCTCTATATTCGAAAACAAGAAAAATATAAATAAATAAATAAATAAATAATGAATCTCTTGTGTATACAAACTTGAAATAAGGACCTTATTATAAAATATATAAATATATAGATATATAAATATTTATATTATGTTATTATCTTATTTTTTTAGATTATATCAATGTAAGATCAAATAAATACATTATAAATATATATATATATATATATATATAAATATATCTATGGCATTAAAAAAAAAAAAAAAAAAGGACAAAAAGAAAAAAAACATTTACTATTCAATGAATTATTTAATTTTATATTCTAATTTTAAATTACATTTTTTTAGATATTTATTTTATTTCATTTTTTTTTTTTTTTTCATTTTCTAAACCTATTATATTTTTAATGATAAAAAAAAAGTTATACTTGATATGTTTGTATATATTATATTTTTTTATATTTAAATTTTTTTTTTTTTTTTTTTTTTTTTTTTCTGTATCTGTATAATAGATATATAATTCTTATGTTTATCTATATATATTTTTTTATTTTCTATTAATATTATTATTTACATGTTTTTTCTTATAATATTATAATATAATATAATAATAATATTTATTATGCAAATGGTTAGTCACAAAATTATGATATTATATATATATATATATATATAATAACATATTTTTAAATACTTTAAAATTATAGAGATATTTTTATATAAATGTTATATGAATAATATAATATAAATATAAATATATATATAAATATATATATTATTTTATTATTTTTTTTTTTTTTTTGTATAAATTATATATAAATAAAAAATACATAAAAAATATTAAATACAAATTTATATATATATTATATATATATATATATATATATATTTCATACACTATATATTTAAATACATACATATATTTAATATATATATAATATATATATATTATATATTAGGGGTTTCCTACTATATATTCTTTTTTTCATAAAATACATTATTATATTTTATTTTTATAAAATAATATATATATAATATATATATATATATATATATATATATTACAACAGTTGAATTGATTACAAAAAATAAAAAATTATTTCTTTTATTTATTTATAACATTATTTTTTATTAAATATTATATATATGTATAAATATATATATATTTATATATATTATAATAATACCATACAAATCAATATAGGTAAAAAAAAAAATAAAATTATTTAATTTTTAAATAATATTTTTTTTTAAAATAAAGAAATAACCTTTCCCTCAATTTTATAAGATTTTTTTTTTTTAATAATCATGCATATATATAATTCTTTTATTTTATCAGCAAATTAAAAATAATAAAATAAAATATTATCATCTAAAAAATATGTAAATTTATTCTATTATAATATAATATTATATATATATAATATATATTATATGTATGATATATATATATATATATATATATATTTAGTTATGTATTAATAAAATATTTTCTTTCTTTCTTTCTATCTTTTTTTTTTTTTTTTTTATTTATTTTAAAAAAAATATATATATATTTAAAAATATATTATTTTATTTTATTCAAGAAAAAAAAAAAGAAATATTTTATTTTTATCCTTACAAATATAATATAATTTATTTATATTTATTATATTAAATTATAAAATACTTGTATTTATTATATTATATATATAATATATATAATAAATACATTTTTTTAAAAATTTAAATAAAATAATTATATGTATTATATATATATATATATATATATATAATTATTTTATCATATATTACTATTTTCTTATTTTCATTTATTATGTATATATATAATATTATTTAAATGTTATATATATATATATATATTACATATATATATAACTATAAAAAGAAAAAAGAGGATATATTTAATATAATATATATATATATATATTTTTTTTTTTCTTGCCTAAGCGATTTTCATACATTTTTCAAATATCATACAAAAATATTAAATAATAGAGATATTTATAAATAAAGGGAATATATAAATATATGTATATATAAATATATATTATATATATATATATATATAGTATATAATATTTTTATGTAAAATAATATTGTATAATTTCATATTCATTTTCCTTATAGAGTTTCTTTATGTTAACTTTTTTTTTTTTTTTTTTTTTTTTTTTTTTCCCTCATCTACCATTTGTTTATTTTTTCATTTCGTATTTTTATTCTAGAAAAAAAAAAATATATATTTTTATAAAATTTGAAAAAACGTGAAATAACTATAATATTAATGTTGTATATATATATATATATATAAGTAAAAAAAAAAATATGCATAGATATTTTTTATTCATATATATATATTTCTATTTTATGTGTGTATTTATTTATATATTTTAATAATAATTATAATAATAATATATAACCATATTTTTCAAGTTACATATATCATATATATATGTACATATATAATACTAAATAAAGAATATTATAATTTATAAATTTTTAGTATAAATAAATTAAAATTCATATGTAACGTTTATATTTTCCATATTACTGAATTTTGTTTTTTTTTTTATGTTTTGTATAATATATATATATATAATAAATACATAAGAAGTTATATATTTACTTGCCTTTTCATTTATTTTATTTTATTTTTTTTTTTTTTTTGTTTTTCACATATATATATATATATATATATATATATATATATATGTGTGTTAATTTAATTTTCTTTTATGTTTGCTTTCTTATATGTTTTATACAGCGTCATATGAATATGTACAGAAAATATTTTTATGTAAATTATTTTATTTTTCTTATATATCGTTTTTTTTATTTTTATTTTTGCGTAAAGATAATTCTATATAAATAAATAATTATATATATATATATTATATATATGTACATATTATATAAATGTAATAATATTATAATATAACATGAACGTTTTTGAATTCTATATAAAAATAATATATGTGTATATATAAATATAACATTCATTTTACATATATAAATATTTTTGAGTGTTTGATTTTTTTTTTTTTTTTTTTTCTGGAAAGAGACGTAGAAGAATATTATTTTTTTTTTTTTGATAAATCCACGAATTGAAAAATACAGATGATTTTTTTTTCTTTTTTTACATTTAATGATATAATATATATATATATATATAATTACAAATATATGTATAATTATATAATTACATTTTTATATGTATAACCAAAAAAAAAAAAAAAAAAAAAAAAAAAAAAAAAAAAAAAAAAAAAAAAAATTTAATGAAATTGACTTGAAGAAGAAATAAGTGCAGAGTTTTATTTAAATTAGCTAAATTAACAGAAAACAAAAAAAAAAAAAAAAAAAAAAAAGTTCCCGCATTTTAAAACATATATATATATATATATATATATATATATATATATAATATATATATATATATATAATTACAAAAAAAAATATATGTATATATATATATATATATATATATATATATATACATATAAATATACATATACATAATACTCAATACAAAAAAAAAAAAAAAAAAAAAAAAAAGTAAAGGCAAAAGTAAAAGAAAAAATATAGTAATCATATTAATACACGAAATATATATATATATATACATATAATTTTACATAATTAGATTTACTGAAGTATATAATATATTTTATTATATATATTTAAAAAAAAAAATATAAAATAAAATAGCGCGGCGAAAAACACATATATTATATATATATATATGTATAAAATATATATATGCACATAATATAATATATATGTATTTATTTTTTATCAATATAAATATATAAAAATTAAATAAAAATTCAAAGCTAAGATATTTAATATATATATATATATATATTTTTTTTTATAACGTAAAAATTAAGTGGAAAATCTGATAAGCTGAATTGTATATTTATATATATATATATATATTTAGAAATCAAGAGAGACGTGAAAAAAAGAAAAAAATAAGAGATATGAATTTATCCAAAATAAAATCAAAAGGAATATATATATATATATATACATACATACATATATATGTCAGTAATATTTGATATATATATATTTTTATCTATATGAAGTTATAATTCATGTGTGTTTTTATATCACTGTGAATTCATTATTTTATATGAGCATGTGTATAAAAGAAAAAAATCAGTTAACATTTTTTTCTTTTTACATTTTTGCTTTTATAATTCCTTTCTTAAATTATTTCTACGCAACATAGTTAAAACAATGAGTTCTGAAAAAAACGCAACCACGGTAAAGAAAAAAAAGAAAAAGAGATAAAAATAGCAAATAGTGTAAATTTTTTTTTTTTTTTTTTTTTTGTGTATGTATATATATAATATAATTAAAATAATCTTAGACAATTCCATGGCATACAACTATATATACATATATATATATATATATATATATATATATATTATCTTAATTTGTACATAAAAAATGTGCTTGTGTTAAAAATATATATGTATATTAATATTTATTTATATATATATATATGTGTTATGTTCATATTCATATTTATTTTATTTTATTTTATTTTATTTTTTTTTTTTTTTTTTTTTTAGCCAACACCCATATTGTGTGAAAACAACTGCGGGTTTTATGGCAACCCTGCAAATAATAATTTATGCTCTAAATGCTATAGAGAATTTCAAGAGAAAAAAAAAAAAGAGATATCTGAAGGGGAGAAAATGAATGATAAAAATATAAATGATACATTAAATAATTATAATAATAAAATAAATGAAATAATTGAACCAACGTTTGTAAATCAAAAACAAACGGAAAATGAAAAAAACAGTTATATAAAGGAAGAAAATTCTTCCTTAATAAATAATGAACAAAATAAAGAAAGTGAAATACAACCAGTAACCTTATATAATACAGAAGAAAAAGATAATTCTAGTCAACCCGTTGAAGATAAAAGTAAATGTTTCTTCTGTTCTAAACGTATAGGATTAGTAGGCATTAAATGTAGATGTAATCATTATTTCTGTTCACTTCATAGATATGCTGATGCTCATAATTGTACATTTGATTATAAAAATTATCATAAACAACAGCTAATAAAAAATAACGTTAAAGTTGTTGCAGATAAAGTAGAAAAAATATAACATAAACAAATAAAACAAAATAAAATGAAATAAAATAAAATGAAACAAAATAAAATAAAATAAAATAAAATAATAATTTAAGCATTATATGTATGTATATGTATATATATATATATATATATATATATATATATATATAATGCCAAATGTGTACAAAATAAATACAGCAATATATAAAAATCTCATACAAATTAGATTCAAATTAAACGCAAATTAAATAATATATAACATACGACTTCATACTTTATTACCTTTTTTCACTATACTTTTTTTTTAACTGTGCTTTTATGTATATGTATATATATATATATATATATATATATATATTTATTTATTTATTTATTTATATGAATATTTTTTTATATATGTTATGATTTGTTTTTATTGGAGCAATACATTTATATTTATTAATTTTTTTTTCTTTCCCTCCTTCGTTTCTTTTTTTTTTTATTTTTTATTATTGCTTCCAAAATCATAATATATATATATATATATAGGTGTTAATAATATATTAACATTTTTGATAATTCATTTTTGAAGTAATAAAAAAAAAAATAATAAAAAAAAAACACTTCCTAAAAAACTAAATAATTAAAATAAATTACTTTATTTTTGTTTCCCTATTTTTCTTTATTACATTACTTATTTTTATTTTTTTTCCTTTTTGGATATTTTTTCTTATATAATATTTATATTGATAATTCCTTATTTGGATAAATATAATATATATATTTTTTATTTTTAGTTAAATTAATAGTTTAGGAGTCTAATATATTAAATAACAAAACTTTTTCAAAATAAGTTCATGAAAATTTATCTATATTTTTAATATGATCTAAATGGAAAAATATAGAAACATATATAAAGACAGAATTTCTTCACTATAAATAATGAAATGGGAAAATATTATTTTTTCGTATATTAAAATGGCATATTCTATTGTCCCTGAAATTTTTTATATTAATTATTATTTTTATGTTTTTTAGCTGTATTATTATTTTTTTAATTTTTCTTTTTCTTTTAAATTTTAGCTGTTTTTTTTTTTTTTTTTCTCTCCATATTTTAAACTCAAGTTATATTCTTATTATAAGACTTTATCTAGATGTTAACATAGTTTTCGTATTCTTAAAATTTTTTTTAAATGAACGATATAGAATATTAATAAATAATTGATATTGAAATGGGAGGGAAAAAATATATGTTATAAATATATATATATATATATATATATATATATATATATTAGACACTTATATATTTGTTAATTAAATTTTTTTTTGATTTTGCTTGAATAGAGAAAAATATAGATAAAGTGTCCTATTTTATAATAATATTTACAATGCATAAATAATAAAAATATATATTTTGTTTATTTGCTACCTTATGTATATTCATATTAGATGATATAAAATTAACATTGTCTAATTTTTATTTTGTAAAAAATATAAAAAAATAACAAAAAGATAGTTTCTTTTATATTTTAATATGTACTAAATATTCTTTAATTATTTGGTTTATATATAAATATATAACGAATGTGAATAGGTTTGATAATGAACAGTTTTATATACAACATTTATAAGAGCGAATTATGCCATAAATGTAAAATTTATAAACAAATTATAAAATGAATTATAAACAAATTATAAAATGAATTATAAACAAATTATAAAATGAATTATAAACAAATTATAAAATGAATTATAAAATAATTATAAAATGAATTATAAAATAATTATAAAATGAATTATAAACAAATTATAAAGGGAATTATAAACAAATTATAAAGTGAATTATAAACAAAATTATAAAGTGAATTATATGATGAATTAAGAACAAATAAAAGGAAAAATAAATAAATACACATTATATATAATATAATGTATATATTATTAATAATAAAGTGTACATAATTATAATTTCATAAGATAACAAAAATGAATTATTTTGTATATATATATATATATATATATATATATCTTACCAATTATTGTATCACACTTTTTGTGCGTATATTTAATTCTTTTAGAATAATTTTTGTTTAATTAGGTGTATTTGGATTTCCTTCCATCGCCTTTTGAATATTTTTTTCCCTTATGGCTATAGCAGTATCAATAAATTTCTTCATAGATTTATGATAAGAGCCATCATCATTTTTCAGAATGTTTGGATGAGTTCCTCCCTTAGATAAATATAATTGTTTGTTGGTACTTGCACTTAACTATAGGAAATGAAAAAATATATATAAATAATATAAATATATATCCAATTAACTTGCTTGTTTTTAAATAATAGTATGTAATATTATATTTTTTTTATATTCTATAATAATTAATATAAGAATGAATGAATAAATAAATAAATAAATAAATAAATAAAACATGGGGACGCGGAATAATTTACCTGAAACAATGTTTTTGTATGGCTTGTAGGTATTTTTTCATCCTAATAAAAAAAAATAGATAAATGTAAATATTATACATAAATACATACATACATATATATGTATATATATATATATATATTTGTGTTATCATGTTTATATATTTAATTTTTATACCATTTCAGATAAGGTAAATAAGGTTGGTACTGTAATATTTTTAATTTTTGATTCATTATCCATTTTACTTCTTATTATCATGTCATAATCAAATAAGAAAAAATTAAGGAATGGATGAGAATATCGCGAGAGATCCTTTAAACTTGTAAATGCATTCTGAACAATTAATCCACTTATCTGCAGAAAAAAAAAAAAAAAAAAATTAATTAGTATATATATATATATATATATATATATGTACGCTTATTTGCTTATTATTTTTACATTATCATGCTGTTTTAATGTCGTGTCAATAGCTACTGCAGCTCCCATTGAACTAAAAGAAAAAAAAAAATATATACATTAATATATAAAAATATGAACATATATTGAACATAATTTATAATATATATATATATATATATATATATATATATATATACATATAATGTTTACCTTCCAAATATAAATAAATGCTTTGGATTTTTTGTCTTCACATATTCTATATACACATTAGCATCTTTATAAAAGTTTTCTTCCGATGGTTTGGCAATATTAGATCCGCAACTTAAAAAATAAAAATAAAAAAGATATATATGTGTATAATTTTTGATAAGAAAAAATAATACAATTGAATAATATTAATTTATATATTCTTTCTTTTATACCCTCTATTTGAGCATGAAAATATGTTGACATCAACTCTGTCTATAATTAAATTAAATAAGTTCATGTATTTTTCTAAATCTAAAAGAAAAAAAAAAAAAAAAAAAAAAAAAAATTTATAAGCTTTCATATATGTTCATATTATTGTATATTTTCCTTTTATTATTTTATTTTTTTTAATAAATGAAAATATTCATAATTATTACATCCTCCGTTCCCTTGAAAATAAAGCATAATTGGTTTGTTCTTAGAATCTTTGGTCTTAATATACCAACTAATAAAAAAAAAAAAAAAAATATATAAATATATATATATTTATATATAAATCACTATATATCAATATGTTACACTGTTTTCTCTATTTATCATCTCATTTCATACCATGTGAATTTATGATTATCCTTCGTTGTTAATGTAACAATTTCATAGTTCTCTCCTAAAAAAAAAAAAAAAAAAAAAAAATATACGAAAAATTATTTCAATAGATACTTTATACTATGACATTTCTAAAAGAATTAACGTGTCTATTACCTAGTGTTTGGTTTTTCTCTTCAACAGTAGGGACTATAGAAAAAAAAATAATAATAATAAAATAAATAATAATATTATTATTCTGTTATTGATCTTTTACTGTCTAAAACATTTCCATATTTTATCATTATTTTCATTATTATTTTTTTTTTTTTTTTATAACTTACATTCATTTGTGAATATATAACTGTCTTGTTTGAGATATATGTAACCTTCAAAAACACAAAAATAAATAAATAAATAAATAAATAAATAAATATATATATATATATATATATATATATTAAAAATAAAGATAAAAATAGAGAAAAAGTAAGTTATAAATTATTAAAAACTTTTAATTAAAAAAATATATCTCTCTAAAAAAAATATCTGCATGGTTTTCTCTTTATTTATTTTATTACTATTTAGGGCACATACGAAGAGGACTAATATGATGAATGCAAAAAATATATATTTTATTATTCTCATTTTACAATAAAAAGTAGATCTAAATAAGGATTTAACTTTATTTTTGTTTGTTATTTTTATAAAGAACACAAAAGAATGTAGTATATATTAATGATATAATTTTTTTAATTAATTGGGTTATATATAATGATAGAGAGCTAAGAAAAAAAAAAAAACGAAAACATAAAAAATAATAAAAAAAGCATATGTTTATATATGTTGATATGTAAATGTTTTATTCTCTGATACATGTATTATATACAAATATTTTATATATTCATAAGTTGTTCTTATTATATATTTTTTTTTTTCTTCTTTTTGAAAAGATGGTTTTTATTGTTTAACAAAAAAAAAAAAAAAAAAAGAAAAAAGAAAAATTTATATATATATATATATATATATATTTATATATAAGAGAATATATACACACAAATATATATACAGTCATAATGTTGTTATAAAATATAATAATATATATATTAATTATGTATTTTATTAATTTAAAACAAATTATGATAAAAATAATAAAAAAAAAAAAAAATTATAATTTTATAATATACATGTATTATATATACATTATATTTTTTAAAATATAAAACCATATATACAAAGGAGATAAATACATATAAAAGATGGTTCAAAAATAAATAAATATATGAACGATAATATATAAATATATATGTTATATATAAAGAAAATAATTTGTCAAGGAGAATTTTTTCTGTTTATTTTATAAAATTGAAAATTTAAAAAAAAAAAAAAAAAAAAAACATATATATATATATTTATATAATGAAGGTAGCTGAAAAAAAAAAAAAAAAAAAATATTAGGGGTGCCAGTTGCTGTGCTTATTTTATTTTTATATATCTACCGCATTTAATGCATCCTTTAAAAAAAAAAAAAAAAAAAAAAATATTTATATTAAATATATATTTATTTCCTTATGTAATAAAATTTAAAGAAACATAAAAAATATAAATAAAATCATTTTTTTTCTCATATATCAAAATATAGAACAAATCGAGTCTTACATATAATATTAAATGTAAAATCATATGCATGTTCTTAAAATGGAAAAAAAAAAAAAAAAAAAAAGAAGACAAATATGATGAAAAAATAAATTAAAATAAATGACACACATAAAAAAAAAAAATATATATATATATATATATATATTTATTATCATTCATAAAAAAACAAAACATACCTTTATTAGAGCTGTTTGTAACAAATCGCTATTGCCGCCAAATGCTTGATCTAAGTGTAATTTCGCCTTGTTACACTAAAAAATTAAATATATAAATATATATATGCGGAGAAAATAAAAAAGGTCATATTGCAAAAAAATAGATCACGTAAAATGACATTCACATAAATATGTAGTCCCAAAAAAAAAAAAAAAAAAAAAAAAAAAAAAAAAGGAAAAAAATATAATATATATATATATATCAAATTAAATAGTCAATATATTATAAAAGATAAAAAAAAAAATATATAATTTATATCTCAAAACATACACATTTATTTCAGTTCACAAATGTAAAATAATATTTACATATATATATATATATATATGTGTATATATATTTATATATAGAATATATCCATTTTATATTATCATAGTTATATACCTTAAGTATGGCTTCCTCAATCGTATTCTTACAACATAATCGATATATGAATACTTCGTTTTTTTGACCTATAAAAAAATATGGAAGTTTCTCAAAATAAATTATATATATATATATATATATGTATATATATTTGTGTATAAAATAAAATTGTATAACATTATAATGTTTTAGTATTAATATACAATCTGTTATTTACCTAATCGATGAACTCTATCCTCTGCTTGCCTATCATTATGAGGATTCCAGTCCTACAAAAATACAATATACAATGAAAAAAAAAAAAAAAAAAAAATGTTAATATATTCATATAGAGTTTTTTTTTTTTTTTTTTTCTTTTTCTTTTTCTTTTTCTTTTTCTTTTTTTTTTTTTCTTTTCTTTTTTTCTTTCTTATTCTCCTTAAAAAATATAAATTTACCTGGTCCATTAATATGACATGATTGGCTGCTATTAAATTGAGACCTACTCCTCCCGCTTTTGTTGATAAAAGAAAAACAAATATATTTTCATCTTTTGAAAAACGTTTTATGATTTTCTGTCTTTCAATAGTGTTTGTTGATCCATCTAATCTTACATAAATTTGATGACCTGTGTCATTTTGTGTACCTACGGATGAAGTAGAAAGAGTCGATGAAGTAAGACATATTTCTTCATCATCTTCATCTTTTTTCTTTTTATTATATTCACGATTTGTATCTTTAGTTCTCTCTGAATTTTCCATATCTTCATTAAATATATCATTGGGCTTTTTTATATTTTCTTTAAAACAAAATTTTTGTTCATCCTCATCATTAATATTATTATTATTAACATCATCACGTTTTGTTTCTTTATATATATCACGATAATTTTGTTCTTCTTTTACAGGAATATCGCTATCTATATTATTGTCTTCCTTACAGATCGTGTCATTTTTATTTACGCTTTGTGAACTTTTAATAGTTTGTATATGATCCATATAATCACTATCATCATATATAAATTCATACAATAAAGCCTCCTCTATAATATCAAGAAAAGTAGTAAACTGTGAAAAAATTAATACCTTTTCTTTTTTCTTCCTTATATCTTTAATAAGAGATAACATATGATTAATTTTACTACTATTCAAAATATGTTCTTTTGTTATTAAATATTTATTTAATTTATTATCACCTTGAGATATTAAATGTTTAATTGATAAATGAATATCAAAATCTGATATTTTCATGAATTCATTTTCAACAGTTTTTAAATCTAAATCTACATATTGATCCGTATTATAATAAAAATATTTTGATATATTTTTAATATCTTCTACAGTATAATAATATTTATGTAATAATGGATGGTTACATATTCTTCTAAGTATAAATATTGAAGCGTTAATCATTTTCCCTCTAACTTCTTTACTGTTTTTATTATTTTCTAGATTCTTTTTTGATTTATTAAATGTAATGTCCTTACTTGGACTGTCTTCACACATATTGTTATTATTATTACTATTATCATTATTATCATTATTATCATCCTTTATATTATCTTCATCCATATTATTAGTATCATCATCTCTTTTATGAATAACAATATTGGTATTCTTATTCTCTACCTCTGTCTTTTCAATGTTAATAGTTTCTTCATCCATTTCTCTATCATCATCATCAACATTATCTACATCATTAACATCATCATCATCTATATTATTTGTATTATCATTATAGTGACCATTTTGATAATTCTCTTTATCCACATTTTGTTTGCTTTCCTTCTTTTCTACGTTATTATTATTTTTCTCTTTTTTAATTTCTTTTTTATTTAATATGGCATATATTTTTTGCAGTTCCTTTTTGCTAGAATGCGTTTCTAAAAATTCAAGATGCTTAAAAGTCTTTTGCATTTTTGAAAAAATTTCATCCTTATATAAATTAAGTTGTGTATTATTTAATGGTAACTTAATAATAAGACTATGTTTTTTGGGCATATCTATAAAGACATGTTTTTTTGACCTTCTTAATATATATGGTTCAATTATAAGTTGTAATAATATGATTTCTTTATTTTTTAATTCTACATGTTGTTTTAAATCATCTCTAATGGTTTGCATTAAATAATTTTTAATAATATTTTTATTTGTTTCTGAAACCATAACATTATTTTCTTTTTCATTATCATTTTTTATATTATTATCATCGGTTACTTCTTGATCGGTCTTTATATCATAAATATTACAATTGTTATTAAGATTGTTATAATCGTCTTCTAATTTATGACACGTATCTGTATAGTTATTCATCATCATCATATTATTATTATTATTATTATTATTACTATTATTATTTTGTGTTTCATGTTTTTTCATAATTTCCTCAACGAATGTTGTTAATTTTGGTGTAGTCCCTTCATCGTTTATTTTTTTTTTATTTCTTGTCTGTACCTCTTCTTCGTACATTGCTATAAAAGCTTGCATTGCATTATTTATATTTGTCTCCGTAAATATATCAGGCATTAAAAATAAAAGTAAGTTAGTTAATTCTTGTGTTTTATTTTGTATGGGTGAACCTGTTAATAATATTTTATTATTGAAGACAATTTTTTTTTGTAACTTTTTATATATAAGTGAGTTTTTATTTTTTAAAAAATGTGCTTCATCAAAAATGAGATAATCATATTTTTTAATTTGTCGAAAGTAAGAAACATCATTCTTTCCCATGAGCATATTGATGCTGGTAATGATTAAATGAATATTATTATGACCATCATTATTATTATTAAGATTATCCCCATTATTATTATTAACATTATCATCATTATTATTATTAACATTATCATCATTATTATTATTATTATTAACATTATCATCATCATTATTATTATTATAGCTACTTGGAAAGGCTTTATTATTCTTGTTTGCCTTTGTACTAAATATATCATAAGCTAAATATCTTCTTTCAGCCTGACTACCATAATATATAATTTTATGATTTCTTAAATATGGACACCACATATTAATCTCATTATCCCAGTTTTTTAATAAACTCGTAGGTGCAACAATAATTGTTTTATTTTTAATAGTTCCTGTTTTATACATATAATCTAGAAAAACACATGTCTGCGCTGTTTTTCCAAGTCCCATTTCATCAGCTAATATACCATTTTTATTTTGTTTATATAAAACATATAACCATAATACTCCACATTTTTGATAACACTTGAGTTTATGAAATGTATCAACATATTTTTCAAAATCTTCATAGTTTGCTTGAAAATTACTAACTCTAAAAGAACCTTTAACAAATTCTTTTATTAATTCTGTTTTTTTTTCTCTTTTTTCTGATGTAAAATAATCAATAATTTTATTTTTAATTTGTATAGATATATACAAATATTGATATAAAATATTTAAATTATATTCATATTCTGCTTTTTGATTTTCATCATCATAAGAATCATGAATTTCTATATCATTACTTTGTTGTTTATCTTCCTCTTTTTCCTGTATCATTTTTTCTTTCTTCTTTTTATCATTATTAATATTTTTATAAATATTATTTTTTAATTTATTATCTTCACTATCAGAATTTAATTTTCTTATTTTAATTTTCTTGGATGATATTTCTTCATTTTCATTATTATCATCACTACTAGAACTATCTAATAAACGTCTTAACTTTTTCTTTTTTTTTTTCTTTTTTTTCTTCTTCATAATTATTAATTCATCGTCTTTTGTTTTTTCTTCGTCATGTTCTTTCTCCTCTTCACCCACATCCATTTTATCTTTATACACATACTTGTTGAAATCCAAAATGTTATTATTTATTTTTCTTTTCCTTAGGGGGTCCACAAATTCAAAAACATCCATTCCTTTCTTAATATAAAAAGGAATATATAAATATATATATATATATATGTGTATATGTATGGATAGGTGGATTTTCGATTTATAATATAATGTCAAAAAAAAAAAGAATTAAAAATAATGTATATTTAAAACTATATTACTTATTAAGGGTTGATAACCCTAGGGGTTTAAACATATATATATGTATATAATATATAATATATATATATATATATATATATATATATAATAAATATTTAATTTAACACATCAAAGGTATTATATAAATATACTTTTTATTCTGATAAGAAATAGTCCAAATCATAAATATATATATATATATATTTATTTATTTATATGTTCTTTTATATTCATTTAGTACTTATGTGTGTTTTAAAAAACGCTTAAAGAGCTCAAAATTAAAAAGATAAATTAATAAAATAAAAATAATATAACCTTAAAAATATTTATCTTAAAAAGGTATATATGTATAATATCACTTAAAAATATAATATACTTATCATCATATGAACGTTTACATTTATTTTTATAAATACAAAATGATCACTTTTATTAAGAAAAAAAAATAAAATGAAATGAAATAATCTTTATATGTAAATATATAATAAATATTTATATATATACTTTTATTAAAAAAAATTTGAAGTATATTTATCAATATATAAAGAAATATGGGTTATGGTCTTTTTTTTTTAAATATATAATTTTAAAAAAATAATGATAAACATATCAATATATATGTATATATGTATATATATATATATAATATATTTATTAATTTTTCTTATTTGCGGCTACTTTAAAAATATTAAGTTGAAAAGCAAAATAAAAAGACGAAAAGGAAAAAATAAAATAAAATTATAAATATATTTACATTATAATATATAATATAATATAATATATATAATACATATAAGATTATATTTATTTAACAATTTTTTTTTATATACATTACTATTTAAGCTCTTTTCTCATAATACTCTTTACATATATATATATATATATATAATATATATTTATTTATTTTATCACTATTGCTTATCTTTTCTTTGTTTTGTTTTGCTTTGTTTTATTTATTTATTTTTTATTTTCATCATCATAAATCTAATAAATATTTAGAATGCATAGCGTTTAAAAATAAAATGGTAGATAAGAAATATATTAATAATATGGTAATTTATAATATGCTCATGTAATAATTAAATTTTAAGAATATGAAATTCATAATATTTTATATTTATTTTATGTATTATTAAGAAAGAAATAAAAAAAAAAAAAAAAAAAAAAGTCTTTCTTCAATATTTATATCTTTAATAACATATTTATAAAATAAATACTTATACATATATTATTATATATATATATATATATATATATACATAATATATTAACAAATTTTATATAATTCAGAATGAGTGTATTTTATTATTTCAGTTTTTAATAATATATAAAAGTCATTTATGTTAATCGTTTTATTCTAACCTTATGCAAAAAAATATGATAATATAAACATATCATTATAACAATTATCTTATATATATATATATATATATATATATAATAATATAATTCATACATATTATTTTTTTTATTTATTATTACATATAATAATATATTATACATATGATAATTATGTATTTTTCTCTTTCTTTTTTCCCCACACCCCTTAATTTTTAAAAGAGATATATATTAAATATATAATTAAAAATTTATATGCCATTATGCTTTTATTATACATTATTTTTTTAATGTGGTATTATATTAATAAATACCATGTTTTATGTACATATAATAATATATATATATTATATATATATTATATATATATGTGTTCATAAAGTACGATTAAAAAAAGTACAAGAATTAATATTTAAAAAAGGCTATTGTTATAATATTTGTTTGTTTATAAATATCTTTAAAAAGAAATACGTCAAGAATAAATTAATATATATATATATATATAGTTATTTTAATTTTACAATTATCTTAAAAAAATTATAAAGAAATAAATGAGAGAAAGAGGAAAAATAAAAAAATGTATTATATTTATACATTATTGATATATTTGAAGGAGAATAAGAAGAAAAAAGAATTTCTTATAGGAAAATAATAATTTTTTTTTATTAAATTGAATTATACATATATATATATATATATATATATATATATACATATATTTATATTTATATTTATATTTAATTCTTATGTTGAGACAATATGTCGGTATATTAAAATCGCAACAATGAAATCATTTATATGTTTAGCATATAATTTTTTAATATAATTATTTTAAGTCCCATAAAAGTTCAGCAAAAAAAAAAAAAAAAAAAAAAAAAAAAAGATTTGCACGTAAATGTATAATTTATGTGTGTTATCATATAAATATATTTTTAAATATAGTTATATATATATATTTATTTATTTATTTATTTATATATCTTTTATATATGTTTTATTTTGTGTATTCAAAATACAATACACGAAAATACAATGCAATGAAACGTCAAAAAAAAAATTTATACTAATACAAAAAACAAATGTAATATATATATATATATATATATATCATATATATAGGTGTTACTTAGAAAAATAAGAAAAAAAAAAATAGAGAAAAAGCGTCTTATGTAAGAAGAGCCTTTCTAGAATTCATAAAAGGTCTATATATATATTCATAATCTTCATTTAATGAATCTAAAGTTTCTTTATTAATTTTATATACAATAAAACTAAAACGCGGTCCAATTTCTTTGAGCACTATTTCATTTGTTTGATTTTTTTCCCAGTTATAATGTCTAAAATATATAATATCATTTTTATTAAAGAAAACAATAACACGATTGTTTTCATATTTTTGTAAATTTAAATATTCATTGTTTTTAAAATATATTTGTAAATGATCATCATTATCTTCATCGTCTTGTGTTGTATGTGTTACGAATTTTATTTTGTTCATTTGGTCCATTTGGTTAGTATTATTGTTATTCGTATTAATATATATATTTTCACTTAATTTATTATCTTTTATAATTTGAGAACTATGTCTAGGTATTTTTCTTTTATTCGTACGCATGGTAACAGGAGGAAATAAATATTTAAATATATTCATAATTCTTTTCCCGAGATCTGAATGGAAATTATGAAAAATTAAATGTGGAGTACATAAAGATATATTATCTATTTTTTCATTAAATTCACATCTCATTTTACAATCTTTTATTGTACAAAATAATGTGGGTCCAAATGGTAAATGACAAATAATTAAATTTCTAGGTATTCCTTTATATTCATGTAATATAACAACATCTGTAATATTATTTTTTCTTGCAAAATTTAAAATATCTTTAATAAAATAGCTACCTCTATTTATTTTTTCACTATTTGGTATAATTAATTTTAACTCTTTTGCAAAATTTTCTAATGTTGATGATGGATTTCTTGATGTTGTTATTAATACTCGTGGATTTTCAAGACCACAAAAAAAATATTCATCATCAACTTTCCTATCAAATGATTTCTCATCATATAAGTTCATATTTTTCCTTAATTCACTTTCTTCATCTTTTAAATCTCCTCTTATCTTTTTATTTTTATCATAACTTTCTTTTATACTCTTAATTTTTTCAGCGTACTTTTTCTTCTCATCTTCTACTTTTTTTAAGTATAAATATTCTTTCCTCAATCGAATATTCCTCCTTAGCATCTTTTTCACAAAAAAATAAAATAAATAAAAAAAATAATAAAATAAAATAAAATATAATGAAACAAAAAATTACCTTGTGTTATATATTTTTACATTATTATATTTAAGCATATAAAACTAAATCTAAATTGTGAATCTTTTATATAATATTTATAATATAATCTTTTATTTAAGAAAAAATTAAATATATCATGAATATGTCATAATTTTCATTATAATTAAAATTATATATATTTATATATCGTGTTTTATCTTATATTATTTTATTATTTTCAATATATATCTATCATTTTATGTTGTTATCAAAGCAACTGTTGTTTATGTATTTAGAAATCATCATTATAATTAAACATATATAAAAAATATAAATATATTATAATATATATATATATATATATATTTATATTTATTAATTTATTATTGCTTTTTTTTTTTTTTTTTTTTTTTTTTTTTTTGGTAATATATACTTATATATTGTATTTTATAATTATTCATAATAAATACATTTTTGTACTTTTAATATGTATTTTATTTTTTTTATAATTTATATTTATATATATATATCATTTTTGAATGAAAGAAAAGAAAAAAAAAAAAAATTACATATTTACAACGTATTCTACATATATAAAATAATATTATTTTTAATCTATATTATATATATATATATATATATATATATATATAATAGAATGAGAGAGACATATTTGTTCATTAAACTTATATGAGGAAATATGTAAGTATTATATAACTTTAATTTTTTGTTGTTTACTACTTCCTTCTTTTTTTTTTTTTTTTTTTTTTTTTTTTTTCTTTCTTTAATTGTCCATAAAAATATTTAACTCCAAAGAAAATAATATTATATATATTTTTTATATATAATTTGAATATTAAGTATTAGAATCATACAATTTTTTAACATATTATTTGTATCTCATATAACAAAAAAGTTGTAAAATGAAAAAAAGATATTTTAAGAAGAAGAAATACGTTTATAAAAATGCTTTTTCTTTTGGAAGAGTCGAGAAGTAATATTATATATAAAATTAAAGTGTAATACCCCCAAAAAAAAAAAAATAAAAAAAAATAAAAGAAAAAAGAAAAAGTTGAACATATATTATTATTTTATTTATTTCTTTTCTATTTTTGTGGGTTAATAAATAATTTATTTTCCAGCAGCCATATAATTATTTTTATTCTTATTATTTTAATTTTTCATATTACTTTCAACAACAAAAAATATATATATATATATATATATATATATCAATATATAACATACCAGTTAAACACCTTTATAAAATAAAGGTTGGAAATATATATTACATAAATGAAGAAAAAATATATATATACAAAAATATAATAACGTGATTGTTAAAATTTTCTTTTTTTTCTTATTGAAAGAAAAAGAGGTTGTAATCAATTTATCATCATAGTAAAAAATTAAATACACAAAAATATGTTATATATTATTAAAATATAAATGTGGGGCTATTTATTATATCATTTTATTCTTTGAATTTTTTTTTTTCTCTTATAAATAAGAGGCAAAAAAAAAAAAAAAAAAAAAAAATTTAAAGAATGGACATATATATATATATATATATTTATATTATAATATTTATATTTTATAAAAACTGTACCCAATATATTATACTTTATATGTCTTTAATTTGGGAATAAATATAAAAAAAAAAATGAAAATCTCCTCAAACCATATAATATATATATATATTATATATATATATTATATATATATTTTTTTTTTTTGTGTTAGGGAAAAATATTATATTAATTAATATAAAAATATAAATAACCCTTAAGAAAATATACTACTATTTTTTCTCATTTCATTTAAATGATACTATTAAAGGTGGAATATTTTACAAAAAATAAAAATATGTTACATATATATAATATATAAAATGTACTTTATAAGTAAATTTTCATGTATAAGAAAATATAGTATTTTCTTATTTTATTATATGTAAATCGAGAGAATTTTTAAATGCTTTTAAAAATAATATATAATATAAATTATTTGCTATATAATAATAATATATTATATATTATTTTTATATAAACGCAAAATTATGAAAATCCACATATAATAATTTATATTATAAATATATATATATATATATATATATATTATTATATATATATATAAATAATATAATATATTAAATTTAGGCCCCATAATCTTATTTTGGTTTATTTTTCGGTATTTATAAAATTTGATGATAAATAAATATATATATTATAATTTTATAAAATACAATAATATAATATATATATTATGTACATATAATATATATTATATAAACTATATATTTTAAAAATATATATTAATTAATATTGTATAGATACCTATAGAAACATGCAATTAAATAATTTTCTTGTAAAATTTTCATAAGTAGTTAAATTTTTTTCTGCAGGGTAGGAAAAAAAAAAAAGGGGGCGAAATGGCCCCGCATTTGGGGGTTTTTTATTTGGATTGAAAATTAAGAAATAACGAATTTTAGTCCCTTGAATTTGCTAAGAAAAAAAAAAATACAAAAGCAGGTAAAAAAATTTTTTTTTTTTTTTTATAAAAAATATATGAATGTAGCATTTATAATATTTTTTATACAAAAATATAAATTATTCACATAAACATCTGGTGAAATACAAAAAATTAAGTTCAACAATATTTACATATTATTTATTATACATAAATTTTTTTATGATACTTACTATTATTATATATATTATATAATATATAATATATATATATATATATATATAATATATATTTATATGTATTATATATCTCGTTTATAACAAATTAAAAAAAATAAAATTTATTATACTCAAATAAAAGTAGAAAGTAAATTATATTATTAATAATATATATAAATATATATTATAATATATTATATATAATATTTTAATGGTTTATTTTATAAATAATGTATACTATATGTTATATATATATTAAATACATACTTCCTTCTTATATATATTAAATAATATTTATAAATTCGTAAAATATAAAATTTTTTTTTTTTTTATATTTTATTATTACTTATAATAACATTATTCATTATTTATATATATTTATTATTATACATATATATATGTAAAAAAATAAAATAAATCTTATGCAAATATAATAATAAAATTATTATATATAAATAAGATATATTATATTATATTTACAAAATAAATAAAATAGTATAAAATATTTATAATATTATATAAATATAATATATTCTATATATTTTTTTTATAAAGAAAAATAATAATAATATATTATAAAATTATTTATAAATATATATTTTTTATATATTTCAAAAAAAAAAAAGATAAAATATTTTCGAATCGTAAGAATAATTTTTCTTATTTTAATTATATTATATTTATATAATATTTTAATTATTTAAAAATAAATTATTTGTAAAACTTATAATTATATATAATAAAATAATATATAAATATTTATATATATATATTATATATACATATATTTATAAACATTTATATTTATTATTATTATTATTATATAATAAAAAAGAATTAAGAAAAAATGGCAAGTGCAAAAGGTTCAAAACCAAATTTACCAGAATCCAATATTGCTATTGGAATTGATTTAGGTACCACTTATTCTTGTGTTGGTGTATGGAGAAATGAAAATGTAGATATTATTGCTAATGACCAAGGTAATAGAACAACCCCATCCTATGTTGCCTTCACAGATACCGAAAGATTAATTGGAGATGCTGCTAAAAACCAAGTAGCTAGGAATCCAGAAAATACTGTATTTGATGCTAAGAGATTAATCGGTAGAAAATTTACAGAATCATCTGTTCAAAGTGATATGAAACATTGGCCATTCACTGTTAAATCAGGTGTTGATGAGAAACCAATGATTGAAGTTACTTATCAAGGTGAAAAGAAATTATTCCATCCAGAAGAAATTTCTTCTATGGTATTACAAAAAATGAAAGAAAATGCTGAAGCATTTTTAGGAAAATCTATAAAAAATGCTGTTATTACTGTTCCAGCTTATTTTAATGACTCTCAAAGACAAGCTACTAAAGATGCTGGTACTATTGCAGGATTAAATGTTATGAGAATTATTAATGAACCTACTGCAGCAGCTATTGCATATGGTTTACACAAAAAAGGAAAAGGTGAAAAAAACATTTTAATTTTCGACTTAGGAGGAGGTACATTTGATGTTTCTTTATTAACTATTGAAGATGGTATTTTTGAAGTAAAAGCTACTGCTGGTGATACTCACTTAGGTGGTGAAGATTTCGATAACAGATTAGTAAATTTCTGTGTTGAAGATTTCAAAAGAAAAAACAGAGGTAAAGATTTATCAAAAAATAGCAGAGCCTTAAGAAGATTAAGAACACAATGTGAAAGAGCAAAACGTACCTTATCATCATCTACACAAGCTACAATTGAAATAGATTCGTTATTTGAAGGTATTGATTACAGTGTTACTGTTAGTAGAGCAAGGTTTGAAGAATTATGTATTGACTATTTCCGTGATACCTTAATTCCAGTTGAAAAGGTTTTAAAAGATGCTATGATGGATAAAAAAAGTGTACATGAAGTTGTTTTAGTTGGTGGTTCTACAAGAATTCCAAAAATCCAAACTTTAATAAAAGAATTCTTTAATGGTAAAGAAGCATGTAGATCAATTAATCCTGATGAAGCTGTTGCATATGGTGCAGCTGTACAAGCAGCTATTTTATCTGGTGACCAATCAAATGCTGTCCAAGATTTATTATTATTGGATGTTTGCTCCTTATCATTAGGTTTAGAAACTGCTGGTGGTGTTATGACCAAATTAATTGAAAGAAATACAACCATACCTGCTAAAAAAAGTCAAATCTTTACTACCTATGCTGATAACCAACCAGGTGTCTTAATTCAAGTATATGAAGGTGAAAGAGCCTTAACTAAAGATAATAATTTATTAGGAAAATTTCACTTAGATGGTATCCCACCTGCACCAAGAAAAGTGCCACAAATTGAAGTTACTTTCGATATCGATGCTAACGGTATCTTAAACGTTACAGCTGTAGAAAAATCCACTGGTAAGCAAAACCATATTACTATTACGAATGATAAAGGTAGATTGTCTCAAGATGAAATTGATCGTATGGTTAATGATGCTGAAAAATATAAAGCAGAAGATGAAGAAAACAGAAAAAGAATTGAAGCAAGAAACAGCCTTGAAAATTATTGCTATGGAGTTAAAAGCTCATTAGAAGACCAAAAGATTAAAGAAAAATTACAAGCTAATGAAATTGAAACCTGTATGAAAACTATTTCAACCATACTTGAATGGTTAGAGAAAAACCAACTTGCTGGTAAAGATGAATATGAAGCTAAACAAAAAGAAGCAGAATCTGTCTGTGCTCCAATTATGTCTAAAATCTATCAAGATGCTGCTGGTGCAGCTGGTGGTATGCCAGGAGGTATGCCCGGAGGTATGCCAGGTGGAATGCCAGGAGGAATGCCAGGTGGTATGAATTTCCCAGGAGGCATGCCCGGAGGAGGAATGCCAGGAAATGCTCCAGCTGGAAGTGGACCAACTGTTGAAGAAGTTGATTAAACTAATAAAAAAGAAAAACATTAAACAGGATTATAAATATATATATATATATTATAAATATATATAATATTTTTTTTTTTTTTTTTACATTTTTGTAAATTAATATATATTAATATATTAAAAACATATATGCCAAACAAAAAAGAAAAATATATCTGTATATATATATATATATATATATATATTTATGTGTAATAATATATACAATATTTATACGTATAAAAATATTTTTTATATTTTGAGTTATATAAATAAACAAATTATTTATTATCACGCACATATAATTATATATTTGTATATGTATTTTTATATATATATATGTATGTGTAATTATTATTTTTTTTTTTTTCCTAATAATTTTAATAAACTTTTGTACTGCTTAGAAATTAAAAAATTAAAAAATTAAAAGTTTTTAATTAATTTAAAAATTAATTTTTTTAAAGAATATATATCTATAAAAAGTGTGAGTGTTTAAAAATATATTTATTATTAGACATGGAATATATATATATATATATATATATATTATATATTTCTTATTAGTTGAAACACCTTAAAATAAAATTGTTCTCTTTTTTATCAACAGATCATTAAGGAATATTATTTTTTATAAATAATTAAAAAAAATATGTCGTATGAATTAAGATATCAAAAATTAAATAATTTATGTTGATATTAATAAGTCTAAATAGTACTGAATTGTATGCAGTTGTAGCAATATAAAATATATAAATATAAATAATTATTAATAAATAAATAAATAAATATATATATATATAAATATATATATATATTATATATATGTAAACTATAATATATTTATTAATCATCTTTTCATTTAGAAAACGAAGGAATTATATCTTTAACATTAAACCGCAAATATGTAATATATTTTGGTTCTTTACTAAATGATTTTTATTTCAAATGATTAAATAAAAGTTCTTTTTATTAAATATAAACAAAAAAATAGGGAAAAAAAAATATATATATATATATATATATATATATATATATATATATAATTCGTGTTGCAATAAACACACATTTATGCTTTTTCTGCGTTCTTTTTATATGGATACATTATTGTACATATCCTTTAATATATTTCGTACGAAATAAAATGTAGGATCTAAGGAACTTTCAATGCGCCATATAAAATTATTATTACTATTATGATCTTGCTTTTTATAATTTATTTTATTTTCATAATTTTCTTGATTTTCATTGTGCACTTTTGTCTGTACTTCTTTTTTGACGCATGTATTTCCATTAATTATAATTTGATTTTCATTCACAAAATTTAATGATCTATTAAAAACGGAATGTATATTTGCACATAGTTTTTGCATATTTACATCTCCAATATATAAATTTCCCTCTATTTTATTATTATCTTCTTCATTCATATCTTTTGATAATATACATTCTTGTCTATCTGTTGATAAACATGAATCTGAAAAATCAATAGAATCTTCATCAAATTCATCCTCTTCATTTTCTTTATCATCATCAATATAAAAATTTAAAAACCTTCTTTCATTACTTTTTTCTTTTTCTTTTTCTTTCTCTTTTTCTTCACTAGGAATATTTTCCTCCTCGTTGTCTTTCTCTTCTTCATAATTTTTATCATCTCCTAAGGATAGTATGTAATTCACGTCATTGAATTCGCTCCAAAAAGTGCTGTGCTCATTAATAAATCTTTTCCTCCTAAAAAAAAAAATTAAGAAAAATATAAATAAATAAATAAATAAATAAATATAAATATATATATATATATATATATCTATGTTGTTTATATTTCATATTGTGAGATATATGTTTTTCAAATAAAAAAAAAAAAAAAAAATTATATTTTATACTAAATCAATATTCTTTTGTACCTCCTATAATTTTCGTAGACATCTTTTTTATTTTTTGCTGATACATCTGATATTGTTGCTTTAATTTTATATATTTGAAACTTATCATCCTGACAATTTTTACTATTAATCAAATTATATATACTTCTTATATATATATTTTCATAATTCATATTTAAAGGAATATGAATTGAATCAATTGACTTGGTGTTTAAGGAAAAATAACGTTTAAAAAAAACTTCGTTATGATTTTCAGTATGATAAAAATTTGGATTATAGAAAGTATAAATTTTTGTATAATCATATGTACTTATACTAGAATGTAATAACATTTCTAAATGAAAAGAGTAGTAACTATTAGATGTGGGAAGTAAAACAAAATGTTTCGGTTTCATAAACTGTATTATTGTTTTTAAAGTATTTTGATTAATATAATTTTCCAGATGATATAATTCTATTAAACATTCAATAGGTATGGATACGTTTTGTTTTTTTTCTTGAGTTGGTATTTTTTTTAAGTACACAAATAATTTTTGTTTCCATGCCATTTTTTTATTTATCATTTGTCTATTGTTTTGATGTTTATAATCTGTATCAAATGTATTATTTAATGTGTTTTCTGATTCATCTAAATTCTCTTTCATGTTATAATTATCATAGTGATAATTTGTTTTACCTTTATTTCTACTTCTTTTCTTCTTTTTATCACCTGAAATGTTTTTAAAGTATTCATCTTTCTCCTCATCATCATCTTCATCATCTTCATTTTGCTTATAATTTCGTTCCATATCATCATAAAAATATAATTCCTTTTTTATATTACTCGTTAGTTTCTTTTCATCTACACCTGAGGTTTTATACTCTTCCTCCTCAACATAATTATTGTCATTATCATCATTAATAGGTTCCATTTTTATTCTCACCTTTTTTTTATTTTGATTTTTCAAAGAGTCATCCTTTACATCTTCCACAAGTTCTTTTTTATAATATTGTTCTTCATCATCAATAAATAACTCGGAGGAATTTACATCATCATTATAGTTATTATCATTTTGATAAGGAAAAGTTCTGTATGTTTTTTGCTTGTTTTTTTTTTTCCCATTGTCACCTTTACTTTTTATTAAATGATTCAAATCATCATCTTCACTTTCATTATGATCAGATAAATTGTTTATATCATTAATTCTATTATCATCATCATCACTTGTATCTCCTTCATTAAACGTGTTTATTCCGTATAAATAATTTTTTTTCTTATTTCCTTTTAAAAAATAACCTTCTTCTTCATAATCGTTGGAATTACTACTATTAGAAGATTCGTCGTAAATTTCATCATCATCATTATAATTATCATTATCATCATCATTATTATCATCATTATTATCATCATTACTATCATCATTATTATCATCATTATTATCATCATTATCATCATCATTATTATCATCCTTATCATCATCATCATTATCATCCTTATTACCATCCTTATCAACATCATTTTTTTCACTTTTGACAACCTTATCATTATTGTCCTCCCAAAACTCCCTTTTACATTTTATTCCTTTTTTTGTGTCAACAAAATTATTTTCCTTTTTCAAGTAAAGCATTTCTTCATGCGACTCAAAAATAAAATTCATCTGTCTATTTTTCTTTACACTCCTTTTTATTTTTTTCTTTTTCTTTGCTTCTCCTTTCTTTTGTAATATTTCACTCTGAATATTTTCTTTCTCTTTCAAATAAATTTCATACAGCATTTTATCATCATATTTTATATTTTCCACGAATGAATAATTAAAATGGCTAATTTTCTCTTTTTCTTTATTTTGCTCATTGGAACTAAAATGCTTCCATAAATTGCTTGACATATTTTCTTGTCCTGTTTGTTCTTTTGTAAATAAAATAACATTTTCTTCTTTATTCAAAAATGTTGATAGAATCCTTTTCACGGATTCACTGTTCAAAGTCGATGGAAAGGAAAACATGATGTAATATGCATCTTCATATTTTTTAAAGTCGCTGTAATTCTTCAGACATATTAAATTTTTAATTTTAAATAAATTAATTCGATTTTTATGGAAGTTGTTTTTTATATGCACGTTCATGTAGGTTAGGGATGTAAAGAGAAGTCTTATGAAATTTTCTCTAAAAAGGAAAATATGAGCAAAAGAAAAATATGCATATTGATACGTGTATATATATATATATATATATATATAATATTTTTTTTTTTTTTTTTTTTTTTTTTTTTTCCTTACCCATATGGACATAAAAATAAGAGCATATATCTTTGCGAACATACTTCTAATAAGGCATTAATGTGAAACAACAGGTCAATAAATATGCCTACAAAAAGGAAAAAATAATATAATATTATAACATAAATATATAATAGGAATTCTTTATTTTATATAAAATATAATATCATATAATATTTTTATATTTTTACTATCTATATCAACAGGTAGGAGCACACATCCCATTTTGTTTATAGTTTTATTTACAGTATTCAAAATATTTTTCATATCCATCATCTTAGTAGAATTTTTATTTGAATAATGAAAGTTACTTATATATGTAAAAATATTGGATTCTTTTATAACATGTGATTTTTCTATAAAAGAATAATCTTCTAAATTACAATTTATGGAATATAATATTTTATTATTAAATAATTTTAAAATAACTGCTGAAGAACCTATATTATCTCCATTATTTATCAAATATAATGGTAAGATATATTCAATATTTGTTTTCTTACATATTACTTTTTTAAAAACATAATGTTCCATATATTCTAAGATTATAATATTTTCATATAAATTATTAATTAATTCTATATATTCATTTTCCTTGAAATTTTTAAAATATTCACAATTATAATTACACTTCAAATAACATAATAAAATATATTTACTATATGATTTAATATATTCGTGACAAATGATAGGTACATTTTTTTTTCTTTTTAATAATTCCATAAATACAACTGGTAAGCTACCAATGTAGTTTAAACTATGATTTGTTATTATTATCAAATCTATAACTTCACATACCCTACAAAAACAAAACGAAAGCAAATATAAACATATAAATATATAAACATATAAATATATAAACATATAAACATATTATCATATAAATATATTATTCTCTTTTATCTTCCTTTTTTACCTTATAATATTTTTTATGTCTTCAAGACAAAATTTATCATCCCATCCACAATTTATCAAAATGTAAATATTATTATCCTTTCTGTCATTATAAAAATCACTCTTATTATTTACATAATCATATTTATATAATTCTTTACAATTATCCTTTTCTACATTTATATTTTCGTCACTTGATATTAAAACATTTTTATCTGATGAGTGATCTTCATTCTGTACATTCAGATTATCCTTTAATGATATTTCTTCATTTTCTTTTAGTACATTAAAATCTTTTATTATCAACAGAGTACTATAAAAGTTATTACTATATAATGGTACAATTTCTATAAGCATTCCTTATATGTTTAATACAAGAAATCATATGGTGATTTTATATTATTGCAATGAAGAAATCTTAAATATATTCTTTAAATATAACAATAATGAAATATATGTATATATATATATATATATGTATATATATTTTTTTTTATTTCTCTATAATTATTTTTCCTTTTAATGATTTATAGAAAAATTAATAACATACAATAATATTTAGTTTATTATGACAAAAAATGTCTGACATTATATTTATTTAACTTTTCCTTTTTAATTTCACAAAATTTATTTATTTTTACTTTTTTAAATAAGTATTTTTTATATTTTACTTTAAATATTGTTCTCAGTTTTTATTCTTTTTTTAAATGATATGGTTTTTACAAATCATGAATGACAGAATCTTTTCTGTTTTTTGTTCTTTTATAATAAAAAAAATTATAATAAATAATATATATATTCTATATATATAAAGCATATACAAAAATATAATATATATACATTAAAGAAAAATATATTTATTTTAAATGAAAAAAAAAAATATAAAAATGTGAGAACCTATTATTATACTTAAATCTTTTTGAAAATCTCTTCAAATTTGTAAAAAAAAAAAGAATAGTCACATATATAAATTTATAAATATATTATTATATATATATATATGTATAATATTATTATTTTTATATTTTATTTATACGTATTAAATATTATATATATATATATTACATATAATATACAATATATTATGTAGATAATATTATCATGTAGTTATTATAAATATATTACCAAATATTCAAATTTTTTATAAATATATATATATATATATATATATAATTTAACTGTATATAGTAAATATAATTACTTTTTAAAGTAAAATCAAACAAAATAAAAAAAGAAACCCTGTTTTCTTCTTTTTTTTTTTTTTTTTCTATTTTATGTTTTATTATAAGTTGAAATATTAAATGCATACAATATATATATATATATATATATAATAGCATTGTTTCATTATCTTGAATAAAAAAAAAATTTTTAAATTTTTAATATATCTTATATATTGTATACATAAATATAATATATTTTGAAAAAATGTTGCTTATAAGATAAATAAGAAAAATAAGAAAAATAAGAAAAATAAGAAACGTTATATATATATATATATATATATATATAATTTGTGTTAGAAAATAATTATATATTTCTCTGTAACCCTTTTTGAAATACAACAATATAGGTTTATCTTTTGATGATGTTATTCATTACTATATAATATATATATATGTATATATATATATATTTGTATAAAAATATATAACCATATAATCAACATTATTATTAAAATATTTATATGTTTTTCTTTTAAAAAGAAATTCCTAAGGAATTTCAACACATAACTTTATATTAATGTATTACATATATATATATATTTGTTAAAACATCAAAAAAAATGGTGACAAAAATGAAAGGGAAATTTAAAAAAGGGGCATCAAATAAAAAAGAAACAGGAATAAGAAATAAAAAAAATAAAAAAAAAAATAATAATAGAAAAAGTAACATTAATGAAAATGAAGAAAGTTTAATTAAGAAAACTAATATAATGGTAATAAAAAAAAAAGGAATGAATTCAGAAATTAAAGCATTAAGCAGAGATTTAGTAGATTTGTTTAATCCATATTGTGTAGTTTTCTATATAAGAAAATTAAAAAATTTACAAGAATTAAATAAGAAATTAAAAGAATTAAGTTATAAATACACAGTTTGCTTCTATATACAGAATAATAAATTGTTATATAGTATTACTAGTAACTATACAAAATTATCTTTAACCTTTTCAATTCAAAATTATACCACGTCTACTTTAATCAAATCTTTATATTTAAAAAATGTATATTGTAATTTTAATAAATTAAAACCATTACTCATTTTAAAAAATTTTAATAACACTTCAAATACAGAAATGTCAAATTATCTTATTATTACACAAAATATTCTTAAAAATCTCTATCCAAGTGTCAATTTGAATGAGGATTTTATGAACAAACCTAGGAGAGTTTTATTATATTGTTACAATGATACTGATCAAACTATATACTTTCGTCAATATGCAACCAACTTAAAAAAAATATCATTTAAAAAAATATTGAAGGAGGCATATAATGAAGACATGAGTGGATATAATGATGTATTTAATTATTTATCAACTAAATTGGATGGTAAACATTTCAACACTGACACAATCTCTCAAATGTTAGAAATTGGTCCACGTGTTAGTTACAAAATTTTTAAAATTACAGATCAGGATAAAGGTAAAAAAAATATATGTATATTAAATTATGTGTACATGTAGGATATGCTTAAATATATAATAAATAAATAAATAAATAAATATATATATATATATATATATATATGTGTGTATATTTTCTTTTACAGTCATATTCTCCGTGACCGATAAAAAGTAATATTTTTAATTAAAATGGAAAATAAAATATAGACATCATAGAATCAGAATTATGGTAATAAAATATTCGTTCGTATTTTTAATTTTTTTTTTTTATGTATTATTACGTTGAAGTTTTATTTTATCTTAAGGATATGTAAAATAGCTGGTGCTTTTCTATTTTTTTTTTTTTTTTTTAACCTGAACGGTTCATAATATTATGACCAAGGAATAAATATAATAATTAAAATTGTTCCACATAGCACATTTATATATGTATTTGGCTGTTTTAAAAAATGGTGATTTGTTTTATATATATATATATATATATATATATATTTATATCTATATTTTTTATATATTATATTCCTTTCTTTTTTTCGTAAGTTTTGTTTAAGAAAAAGTTTCTATAAAAATATATTCATAAATAATTTATATAAGTCAAAAGAAAAGAATTTTTGACATATACAAAAAAGGAAATATATATATATATATATATATATATATATATATATATATATGTATACTTACATTAATATATGTGTATTTTATGTTTGTTTTGTTTTAATCTTTTCTATATATTTTTTTCCCAATTATAGATACATCCTTACATATTTTTAATATATTTGTGTCTATAATAAATAAATAAAAAAATATATATGTATTTATTTATCTTTTATTTTTTATTTTTTGTGGTATCAATGAATTCAATTTACTTTTCATGTTAAAACAAATGGTTATTTATTTATTAATAATTTTACACAAAAAAAATTACACTTATATATGTATATATATATTTTTTTTTTTTTCATTTCCATTTTGAACATATTATTGTTTTATATATACTTAAAAAATGAAAATACTTATTTGTTGTACAAACCATAAAATATACTCAATAAATATTAATAAATATATATATAATATTAATAATATTAGTAATTGTTAATATGGGGTCTTGGGCATGTTTGTAGGTCCACTATAAATACATATATTTATTTTCTTCTTTTTTTTTTTTTTTTTTCATTCCTTATGTTTTAAATAAGTATTTCGTTAAAATATGAAAACAAAAAAAAGTAGCATCTTTTTTGGTTATGCTTTTGCATTATTTTGTACAGTGTGCTGTTTTTCAAAGAAAGATATATTTAACCCTAAATTATACACTTCGAATGTTGAATATAAAGAAAGGGAATACTTTTTAAAATACTTGGGAATGTCGTATGATATCATTAAGGGTAATCCTTGGGGAGATCCTATTTATGTGATCGATTTAGGATACAGACGAAATGTTCTTAATATGAAAAAACTAAATTCAGATAATAATATAAAAGATGATAATGTTAAATTTAAAGTTGAAAAAGCTTCTAAAATAAAATGTATCGATAATATAAAAGAAAATGTGATAGATAACTTATGTGATATAAATAAGGAATACGAGAAAAGTTATTCAGTTTCTTCAATTAATGATGATATCCATCCTTTTAATGATTCTAATTATTATAAAATGTTGGTAACAAGAATAAATAGAGGTGATTCAATAATTATAGAGAAAAAATTATGTTCAAAATATTTTTCTTCTATAAATGATATAAATAAAAATGATTTGGATACGTTCTTTTTAACAACACTGAATGACTTAGGAGATAATTATCAAAACATAAAAGATGATACATATAAATGTAGTTTACAATATTATAAGATGAATAATATGAATAAATATAGCGAAAATTGTTTAAAAACTATAACTCCATGGATATCTTTTTTTAATATGTATGGAACACATGTGATATCAGGAGTTTATTACGGAGGTAAGATATTACATAATTTATACTTTGAAAATAATAATTTGAAAAAAAAAGAATATAAAATAAGGATATATAAGAGGAGATTGAATCCATTTAGTACTATTAATTCTAACTTATATTTTGGTTCTTCCTTATCAAGGGAAAAAATTATTTATATAAGAGAAAGGAATTTGATAATGGATGGAGGGGTACAAACTGATCCATACAACGTTAATGAGATAAATATGGAAAATAAAAAAAATATATATGTTAATAATGTCGAAAAAAATTTGTATGATCATAATAAAAATTATAGATATTATTATAATTTTAATGAGGTAAAAGATAATGTAATTGATGCAAGGAAAGGTAATTATTATAATAGTTGGAAAGATACCATTGAATGGGAACTAGCCAAACCAGTGAAATTAAATTTAGTACCATTATCTGAATTTATAAATTCAGAAGAAGGGAAATCTGCTTATTATATGGCTCTTGAATTTTATTCCAATTTGAGTTATTCTAATTATAATCCTTATTTATATATATTAAATAAAAGTGAGAAGGATATATATATAATGGATATAAAAAGAAATTGGGAGCAATATATTGACAAAAATATAAATTTCAATGTAACACCTAAATGTAAAAACGGTGATAAAATATTAAGTGGTTTTATTCTTACAAATAAAAAAAAATCATTTGAAGATAATCATATTATACACATGTGTCCATCAAATTCAGGGTGTTCTAGTGGTATAAATATTGAATCAGATAAAAATTTCGAATTTAGTTGGATTTTATGTAGTAAGGAAAATAGAAGTGAGATACATCAAATATTAACAAAAAATACGTTTCAAGGGAATGGAAAAGCTTCATGTCCTTATAATATGAAAATAGGTTTTGGATTTTCATTAACATTTCAAAAATCTATAAATACGAATATAAAAATTGAACCTTGTGAAAGTAATAAAAAAGAATGTGAAAGAACAAATTTGGCTAGTTCTTCTCAAACATATTTTTGGATTAATTGTTTACCTACCAGCAAAAATATATTGTTACAAACCTTAGAATCAAAAACATATAGTGAGAAAAAATATTTAAATGATCGTTTTGTGTTTAGTTTAAAATGTTCTGAAGGAAAATATATAATTGCAGGTTTCGCAATTGATTATATTCCTTCGGGTGTTAATGATTATTTAATATGTCCCGTAGGAAGTAACAAATGTGATTTTATGATTCATGTTATGGAGAAAAATATAGGTGAAGTACATATACCTATTATGTATATTGTGTGTTCTTCTATTTGATAAAAAAAAAAAAAATGAGGGATCACCGTGTAATATATTTAAATTTGAACCATAAATAATTATGTATTATAAAAATATATATATATATATATATATATATATTATGTTAGCTTTTTTTATTTCGTTCATGATACGTTTATTATATACGTATCACTTTTTATGTTTTATGTTCTTATTATTAAAAAACGTAAAGACTCTCTTTTTTTCTTTTTCTTTTACTTTTTTCTTTTTTTTTTGTATTTGTTTAAATTAACCATGTTAACATATATATAAAGAAAGGTATGTATTTAAATAAATATAAAATGTTATTAGCAATGAGCTGAGAATTATATAATAGTTATTTGAAAAAGAAAAAAAATAAAAACAAAAATAAAAAAAAAATTTTAAAAAACAATAATAAAATAATAAAATAATCAAAATTGCATATGAGGAGCACATTTTATTTTACTTTACTTATCTTTTTTTTTTTTTTTTTCAAAAAAATTTCATATAAAATTGACATTATAATGTTAAACGATTAATTAGTTTATTGAATAAAAATTGTATTTATAATATTTCTTTAATACTATTTCTTAAGATATATGAGGGAACAATATTTGCATTGGATATATAAAATGTAGAACTTTTATAATATGTGTTCGTGTGACTATTGAAAAATTATAAGTTAATATATATTCAAAAAAAATTAAAAACAAAAAAATATATATATATATATACATATTTACAAAGTGATGAAACAAAATGGGGGCTGGTGGAGATAGAAATAAAAATTTAATGGTATAATCAATATTGTATTATTTTAATGATAACAAATATAATATATATCATATATAGAGAGAGAGAAAAAATAAAAACAAAAAATTAGTTATGTAAAATTTCTGAGAATTATTAGAATGAATATAGTGTTGACAAATTATGGGATATTAAGGAAACATTTTATTAGAACATATTTAGCAAATAAAATAAATACAGTCAAAGGGACGTACAAAAATATTTGCACATATTATATAGATATAAAAAGATATTGGCATTATAAAAGTGGAAGTAATATAAAATGCAAAAATAATGATGTGATGAATAATGATATGCATTTTGTATGTGATGAACTTAAAGGAAAATATATAGATAATAATCATATGAATACTGTTCATAATAATAGTAATTGTAATAATATTAATACCTGTTATAAAAATGGAAATAATAAAGACAACTATAATGTATCAAAGAGATGTGTACGAAAAAAAGTTATAAGAGATACACTTATAAATAAGATTAAGGAAGGCACGTTATCCCTACTAAATTTAGAAATAGAAGAATTAAATTATGAAGAATTATTAAAATATAAGAATATAAAAAATGTTGTAGTAATGAAAAATAAATTGTTAATATTAAAATATTTTAATAGCTATTTATTAAAAAATAATAAAGGTAAATATTATATATTAAAAGTGTTGATGTTTTGTATTGTTAAAGATATACATAAATATAAAAACAATGAATTAATATACATATTATATATATATAAATATCATAATTATTTAAATCCATTTTTAATATTACATATAATAGATAAACTATGTTGTGATAATTATATATATAATATGAACATGAAAGAATTTGTCTTTTTATTAGATATTTTAAATGTGCCACTTGTTATAACAAATAAATTTATTCAAAGTGTTATGGATTATATAAATATGAATAAAAATAAAATAAAATATTGTAAATATTATTTTGATATAGCTTATTTTTTAGCTAAAAATAATTTATATAATGAATATATATTTGATACAATTTCTCAATATTATATAAGACATTCATATAACTTTGAATTATCCATTTTATATATGTTTAATAATGAAAAGAATAATATTAAAAGTAATAGGAATATATTTCCTATTAAAGGGAGTTACAAAATAAATAATAACATCGTAGACATAAAAATATGTGAAGAAACAATAAATAATGATGATTATTTAAATAATAAAGAAAGGAATATGTTAAAACACGTTGAGGGTGATAATAGTTTTTATGATAATATATATGATAGTAATAATCTAATAAATTTCAAGAGAGAAATACATAAACATTTATACATACTATCCAAATATGGATATAAGAATATACAAATATATAATAACATGTTCAAGATAATAATTTTTATATGTAATGATTTAAAACCTTTTGAAATTAGTTCTATTTTTAAATCATTGAAAAATTTAAATTATTTTAATATTTTTTTATTAGAAAAATTGACTAGCATATTAAAAAGAAACATTAGTCAATATAAGACAAGTTTATTATTGGACTGTTTAAATACATTATCTTTTTTTAATTACAGAGATGATAATCTTATAACTACAATATTAATTAATTTACCCAGGAATATATCAACATATACCTCTAATGAGTTTTTAAAATTAGTATATTTTATGAATAATTTTATTTTTTTTTCAATATATTTTCAAATATTTTTAAATAAACAAATTTGTATATTTTCTTCATCTTTTGGATTACGTCATCTTACTTCTTTAATAAAAATATTTACTCACCAAAACTTAATATCTAATCCTATATTATATTTGTTAAAAATAAAAATGAGTAAATATATTAAATCATTAACATATAATGATATAAAAAGTAAACATATAGATGACAAACCGGTTGAAAATTTTTCTTTAATAAATTACACACGAAATATAAAAATAAGTTATAAAGATATATATACAATATTTTATCATATGCATTTAATGAGAATACAATATATAGACTTGGCTATAAAATGTATAGAATGTATATTTTTCATGGAAAAAAATTTTAAAAATATAATTTATGAAGATATAGAATATATAACAAATTCATGTTGTCATTTCTTATTACTTAATGATAATTATGATAATCTATATTTAAGAAAAATTATAAATGTTCATATAGAAAATTTTTTTTCTTTTATCGATTCAAATTTTGTAAAAAATAAATCATTGGAAAAAACAAATGAAAGTATAAATAGTTATTTGGAAATGGAAAAAATAAACAATAATAATAAGAAGAAATATAAAATTGATGATATTAAAATGGATGATATACATTTTGCACATTATGAAAGAAACATTGGAACAATATGTTTTAATAATAAAATTAATTACAATGAAAAAATTGTAGATATAGATAATAATAATAATGATAAAAAAGATATATATTTGGCATTTAATAAAAAAAAAAATGTTTATGCAATAATCATATTAACACTTATAAATGAATTAATATACCAAAATTCTATAAAAAAAATATCAAATGTAATATACAACTTTGATTTTGAATATATAAAAAATAATATACATGTCTTTTTACAATTCTTTAATAATGAGAAAAATGAGAAAGAAAAATGTGACACTACATATATACTTGAGAAATTATTTCCATTACTATATTTCCCTAACATAAATCATGTACATTTGAAAAATATAATTAGAAATAATTATTATATATCTACTTTCAATTTAACATATTTTCAAAATGGATATAATAATTATTTAAAAAGTGAACATATTAAAAAAGAAATGATATCCAACCAATATATACTCAATGAAATATATAAAATATTACTAAGTTTAAAACAAAAGAATTATGTTTTTAAATTGATAAATAAAAGCCAGAAAAAATCTTTCTTTTTATATATTCATTATATATATGTAAAAAATATAAGGAATGGAGATAAAATAGCTATCTTATTTGCATCAAAAAATTATTATTATAATACAATTGACGATGCTAATTTTGAATTAACTTCTAAACTAGGGAAAAAATTATTTGAGAAGAAACATTTTACAAAAGAAGCTATAACACAATTAGAGTATTTTAAAATATATTTTAATAAGGTATATTTAGTAGACTTTTATAAGTGGCAAAATATGATAAACGCACAGGAAAAAAAGGATTATTTTGTAAATTTGTTTAACATATGAATGAATATATGATGGATTGTAATGACAGGTCTTATATTAATTTCATCATTATATAATTATATGTATATATATATATATATATATATATATATTTGTATAAATTATTGAATATATTATATTTTTCTTTTTCTTTTTTTTTTTTTTTTTTTTAGTTTTAATTTATCATATGTAAAATAAATATACATACTCTTATTAATATTAATATTTTTCATAATAATTATAATTACATATATAAGCATTATATATAGAATAATATATTTTTTAAGTTTATTTATTTTTTATATGTTGTATTTTGATTTCTTTATATAATTAATGAAAAATTTTCACACTCAAATATGGATACAATTATTGATTTTTATAATTTTTTTTTTTTTTTTTTTTTTTTTTTTTTTTTTTTTTATGAACAGGTCATAATTTTTTTCTCTTCCTTTTCCTTTTTTTTTTTTTTTTTTTTTTTTTTTCAGTATAATGGCTAGTATTATATTTGTGGCTACATATACATATAACATCATGTTATGTGTATAACCATGAAAATATAGAACAAATCAATTAATTTTAAATATAAACGCTTATATTATATATATTTATGCATATATGTCTAAATGAAAAATAAAAAAAAGGAAATATGTATATATATATATATATATATATATTTATTTATTTATTTATAAAAATGTAGACGTATATATTCCATTTTACGAACTATACAATATATATATATATATATATATATATATATATTTTTTTTTTTTGACGAAACAGTTTTACATTATGTGCTTTAAATTTTATTAGTTACGATTACCGTTACACTAAAAGTATATTTATTTTTATTGCACATTTGTTTTCTTTTGTATGATTTACTTTTTTTTTTTTTTTTTTTTTTTTTTAAATCTTTATTATTTTTCTTTCACTTTGATACCATTATATCATTTGAAACATCATTTATTATTTTCATATACTATGCGTATATATGCTTATAAATGGGTTTAATAACTTTTGAACCATTTATTTTTAATGTAATCTTTTGAATATGATGATATTTTCAAATTATTTATTTAACATACTAATCGTATGTTATTTGTTTATCTATATATATTCGTTTTCTATTTGTCATGATATAAAAAATGATGAAACCAATGAAATATTCAGCAAATATTTGGGAAAGGGCTATGATATTTTGTTTGGTTATCCATTACCTAATAATGAACTTATTGATGATCCAGGATTTAAAAAAGTTATTATAGACACACAATTATCAGTTGACAATATATCAAATTATATTT
>LT969557.1:826300-856300 GCA_900097035.1 Plasmodium blacklocki (nom. inval.)
TAATTTTTATAAAATATGAATAATGTATATATATATATTATTAGATTTGAATTTTTTCCTTCTTTCTTACTTTATTTATTCCTTTTTCTTTCTTTCTTTTTTTCTTTTTTTCTTTTTTTCTTTTTTTCTTTTTTTCTTTTTTTCTTTTTTTCTTTGTCATTTTATTTTAATTTTTTTTTTTAAAGAGTGCTTGGCACGAACAGGAAAAATTCAGCTTAAAAAAAATGATATTAGCAAAAAAATAGGAGAATTATTTGTAAACAGATTTTATATAAATATGAATACAGATATGTTGGATACACCAGGTAATATGCTTTAAATTTATTTAATTTATTTTGAAGTATACATTATAAAAATATAAGTAAAATTCGATAATATAATGAATATTTTAGTGTATATATTTTTATAATATTTTATTTTATTTTTTATTTAATATGATGTAGAAATATTTTGGGATCATGATGACTTTACCGATACTTATGAATATTTTAGAAAATACTTGGACATATCAAAGAGGGTTGAAATATTAAATCATAGGTATTATAAAGAAAACAATATATAAAAATATTTGTAATTTGATGAATAACTATTCTATGAAATATTGAATTTTTTTTTTTTTTTTTAAGATTGGATATCATCAAGGATCTGTATGACATGTTGCAGAACGAATTAACTATACAAGTACTTGAAAGAATAAAGAAAATAAATGAATATATATATATATATATATGAATACACATATACATATTTATATTTATATTTATATTTCAGCATGGTTACAAACTTGAGTGGATTGTTATTTATTTAATATGCATAGAAGTACTAATAGATATTGTATGGACAATTATTATTAAGGGGGTTTTTAAATGGGGCTAATTTTTTTAAAATTTGTACATCTTATGAATATATTTAACTTGCCTTATATACTTCATATATATATATATATATATATATATATATATATATATGTATATATATATATTTCTTTCTTTCTTTTTTTTTTTTTTTTTAACACAATAGTTATGTGTATAATATTTATGTAGAGGCTTTTTTTTTTTTTTTTTTATTTTTGTGCTTAATTTTTATTTATTAAATAAAATAAAGTTGTGATATTTTCAAATAAATATAATTAAACAACTTAATAAAATAAATAAATTAATAAATAAATAAATATTTTATCATTTTAAATATATGATAACAAACCCAAAAAAAAAAAAAAAAAAAAAAAAATATAAAATAAAACAATAACAAATGGATGAATAGAATATATAATATAATTCTCTTTATATGAAGTATACATTATTTTTTAAAAATAATAAAAACTTTCATTTTTAATAAAAATAAACTTCACATATATATTCTACATCCCCCCCTAAAAAAAAAAATAGAATAAATAAATATAATTGATATAACATATATATATATATATATATATATATATAATGTTATGACATTGTAAAAGAAAGGGGAATGATTCTATTTGCCCAAAAAACAAAAAAAAAAAAAAAAGAAAAGGAATATATATATATATATATATATATATTATAATAATAATAATAATATTACATCCATATTATATTTATTTGTACTTAATATTTATACATATGGATGTATTCTTATTAATAATGTTATATTTTAATGTGGAATAGTAAAAAATAAATATTTATAACGAAAGTACTTATTTATTATATTTAATTTTTTTATTTTTTGGACATCAGTATAATATGGTAAGTAAATTTTATTTGATAATTTTAGTTTGTCTATTTTGTAAAGCATGTTTATTTGTTTTTGCTTGACCACTTACTACACGCTTATTTATGGCTTTCCCTATTGGTGCATTATCATTTTGTTTTTTGTCATTTTGTGCATTATCATTTTGTTTTTTGTCATTTTGTGCATTATCATTTTGTTTTTTGTCATTTTGTGCTTTGTCATTTTTTGCTTTGTCATTTTTTACATTTTCATTTTTTACATTTTCATTTTTTACACTTTCATTTTTTACACTTTCATTTTTCACACCTTCATTTTTTACATTATCATTTTTTATATTTTCATTTTCTACATTTTCATTTTCTACATTTTCATTTTTAACATTTCCATTTAGTTGTGTATCTTCTTTTCTATCCTCAGTTTTTATATTTTCATTTAATTTTTCTTCATCGTCATCAGATTCTTCATTTTTTTTTTTGTAAATATAACAGAGAGGTACGAAATAATCTATACGGCAATTGTCTACTAACTCTGACTCTTTAAGTGTTAGGAAATTATTTAAGGGTGCTCCTTTATATAGTAAGACAATACTTTCAACTGGTATTCTATAAATGAAAAATATATGTATGTATATATGTATACATATATATATATATATATATATTGTAATATTTCCTTTTCTTCATACGATAGTGATTCATCCGTGAGGTTGTAAATTTTTTGTTTTAGAACCCTAACTTCACATGTATCAATAATTTTAACTTTTATATTTTGTCTAAAACAAAAAGACCAGAAAGGAATACATCGACTTGTTCCTGATCCACATGATTGCAAAGTACGAACATTGATTGTTATCAGTTTTGACAAATATAATTCTAACTTTATAGTTTTTCTATTCGACTTGTTATATGTTGATAATTTTTCATTTAACTTACATTCTACTCTAGCAAAATATAACACTAAATCTGTAGAAGTATAACTATATTTTTTTAGCACTTTAATTTTTTCAATAATCTCACTTATTAAAGTATGGTTACTGATATCAGTCAACTGATAAGATTCCGTCTCTTTATTAACATAATCGTTTATCGTTAGGAGAATATCATTAGCACCTGTCGTTACATACATTATTATAAAAAATAAATGACAAAAAAAAAAATTATAATAATAAACAAAAAAAAAAAAAATATATATATTTATATATATTTATATTTATGGAAAACTTTACGTATATAAAAATAAATAACACTACGATTAATATAAAAAATATTTTTAATTATAAATAACAAAATACACAACACAATATATATATATATTAAATACATACAAAAATATTTTTACATATTACATACAAATCAAAATAAAAATATTCAAATAACAAATGGTCCTAAAAATTAGGTTATCTAAATGGCATATTTTGACAAAAAAAAAAAAAATAAAAAATAAATATACAAATAAAAACAAATAAACACACGGATTTTTTTTTCTTCTTTTTTATATCGTAAATTATATGTTACATATTTTTAATACTTTATTTATTTCTATATATTAGCTTTTCTTTCGTGTATTTAATTATAAAAAGAACACATTAATTAAGTAGAAGAAATAAAAGCATACCAGTATATTATTATATAAATATTAATATATATATATATGTATAAATATATTTATATGTACATATTCTATACATATAATATTAACTACAACCGCACACTAATATTCACATACACACAATATCATCGAAGTAACACACATTTATATAAATATATATAATATAAATACATATACATACATAGATACATACATAAATATACATATATATATGTATATATTCTTTTGAACGTAAAATTAAAAAAAAAAAAAAAAAAATTGGTTTCCTCTTATTTTGTAACTTAATATAACATGTAGTCATAAACTATAATAAAAATAAAATATATTTTTTTTTCCTTTTTGTTTTTTTTAATTATGTAAATATACATATATATATATAATATATTTATTTATTTTATTTTTTTTCTTTTATAACGCAATATACACTCCCCACGTTATGCAATATCCCACATATGACATTTATGCAAAAAAAAAAAATGATGAGAACAATTATAAGAAGGGAAAAAATTTTCTTTTCTAATGTTAATGGGATATAAAAATAATATATTATAAAATAAAATTTAGAAATTTGTTATATCATTTAAATTTAAAAAAAAAAATAAATAAATATATATATATATATAAAAAAATACGTATTATATATCTGTATAATTATATATATATATATATATATATATTTATTTATCTTATACATACATAGATACATATAAATATATATATACATAATATTTTGAATATATATATATATATATATATATATATTTTTCTTAAAATATATATTTTCTAAATTTTTAGTTTTAATATTTTTCTAATTAAAAATTTGTATTTAAAACATTTCAATATTTAGATAAAGTTTATTTGGATAAATAGCAAATGGAAAAAAAAAAATAATTCATTAAATAATAAAAATATATTATATATAATTTAATTATATATTAAAAATTGCACAGAAGTAAATTATAAATATATAATATGGCATTTATATATATATATATTATATATATATATATATATTAAATCAAAAAATAATATATAATATTTTATCATGCATTAATAAATATTATATATATATATATAATATATATTTTAAACAGATAGAAATTATTTATATAATATATGATAAACACTTTCTAATATACCTTAATCAACTAGAAATGTTTTATTTCAAAAAAAAAAAAAAAAAAAAGAAATAAAAAAAATGAAATTATTAAATTTATTAATTTCTTTAATATTATAATAAATAAGTATTTACAACAAAAAAAAATAAAAAAAATAAAAATAAATAAAATAAAAAAATAAAAAAATATGCATATAATATATATATATATATATATATATATATATAAACATTTCTTCGCACAATTTTTCCATGGTGTTGTGTGATAACACTTTATATATATATATACGTTTTTAAAAAAAATGAAAAAGGGAATTTTAAAAATATAACTAAAAATAATGTACATAAAAAAAAAAAAAATAAATAATAATAAATAAAACAAAATGAATAAATAATATATATATATATATATATAATATGTACAGAAAAAAAAATACACTGCATTATTATATATATATATATATATGTATATATTTTTTTTCTTACTGTTTAGTGGCCACACCTTTGTGTAGACCTATTATAATATAGTATAGATTTTTTTAATGAGTTAATATGATAACCATAAAATTCATATAATTCAGAATTCGATAGAACCCATGGTTGTATTCCATTTTGTTCAAAAGGATGTACAACTTTATATAAAAATAGAAAGGAACTAAGATATTCCAGAAAAAACTTGAAAGGGTTTAATATTTTTTTATTATGTTTTTTTTGATAAAACAAATGAAATATTGCAATAAGATAGTCATATAAACTAAGTCTTAAGGATATGACTATATCAACACTAATAGAATTGAATAGAGTATGAATATTATGGTTAAATATATCTTGGTATATTGGTTTTACATACATAGGGATATTTTTATTTATTAACTCTTTGATATTCTTTATACATTTTTCATCTTGTGTAATAACATTATTGAATAATTTATGTATAATACTTATGGTTATATTTTTACTTTCATTAGTTTTTACCTTTTCTTTATTGTTCATTTCTTTTTCTATATATTTTGAATGAAAAGAAAAAGATGATTTTAATATATTCCATATATAATATACATTTCTTGATATATTATTATATGAATAATTCCTTATCTTATTTTTTGATAGCATATAATATAAACAATTAATTTTTAATAATAATATGTGTTTTATTTCATGTAAAAAGTAAAATACATAAAAAAATATGTTGCTCACTTTTTTAATATTTTTAATGTTATCTGCATATTTATTATTATAATTTTTATCTAATTCATATATTTTTTCTATAATTGATTCTATGTTTTTATATGAAAAATTTAACATATCATTTATTAATACACCTTCTGGTAACATATTTCCTTTTTCCTTTGCAATTTTTATCAAGCGCTTGTGCGATTTATCTTTATTTAAAAATTTGAGATGAAGAGAAAATTTATCATAAGTAAAATATGTGGTATTATAATTATATTGGTGATTATCCTTATAATTATCTTGGTAATTATCCTTATAAATATCTTGGTAATTATCCATATAAATATCTTGGTAATTATCCTTATAAATATCTTGGTAATTATCCTTATAAATATCTTGGTAATTATCCTTATAATTATCTTGGTAACTATCCTTATAATTATCTTGGTAATTATCCTTATAATTATCTTGGTAATTATCCTTATAATTATCTTGGTAATTATCCTTATAATTATCTTGGTAATTGTTTTTGTTATTATTACTACGATTTATTTTTTCCTTGTTTTTCTTTTTTTTGTTAAATAATTCTGGACTAGATTTGTCTTGAGAAGGACTATTATCTGGGAGAGCAAATTTTGTTATGACAAATTCATCTGTAAGATGATAACAATGAAAAGAATTGTTAGTATCAAAATTATGGTTATTATAATTACAAGAATAAGGATTTTTCTTATTACATTTACCATTACTACTAATAAAGTTACTATTATTGTTAGTTATGTTATGTTCTTTTATGACACATTTCATATAGAAATTTTTTTCATATAAATATTTAAACAAATCATAGTAAAATATATAATTGAAAAAATGATCAGATACATATATGGTTACATGCTCAATTTGGAATTCATATAAATAAATTAATATATTAACTATATAATTTATAAGTTTTTTCCTATTCAATATTATTAAATCACTTATTTTAAATACTATATATATGTGTTTAGGTATCTTGTTAATATTTTTATATATTTCAAAAAATTTATCATGTTTTTCATTTTTTCTAGAAAGACAATTATAAAATATATTATATATTTTATTCTTTAAAAGTTGAAAATTTATATTACTTTTATTTTTTAAATTATTCAAATTTAAATCGTTCACATTACTACATTTCATAATTTGTACAATAATATATTTACATATTAGTTGTAATTTTATAATATAACTCTTTAACTTATTAAACAAACAATATAAAGTTAGTAGAATCCATATTATTATATATATATATAATAAAATTGCGTAATTTATTACATTCTTTACTTTTTCTTCAGTCAAACAAAAATTCTTCATTTTTTTTTTTTTTTTATAGTTCATTACAAAAAAGAAAAAAAAAAAAAAAAAAAAAAAAGAAAGAAAGAAAGAAAATAATAGAAAATAAATTAGGAAAATAAAATATATATTTTTAAAAATATGACTTTTTTTTTTTTTTTTAAACCATTATATGTATTTTGTATATGTAAATAATATATAAGTTCTTTTGTTATATAACATTTTTCATGTCTATGACATAATTTTTTTTTTATTTTGTAAACAATTATTATATCACAATATATATATATATATATATATATATATTATATATATTTCATTTTATAAAGATGCAAAAAATTTTCTTCTTTTCATTTTTCTCCAAGAAAAATAGAAACGGAGAAAATATCGAAAGGGTAACCGCCCAAGTGATAAATATAATAGTACTATGTGTGAATTTAAAATAAATAAAACCATATATGAATAATATGATAAATATGATAAATATGATAAATATATATATATATATATATATATATGCATTTATTTATTTATTTATTTATAATTTTCTTTTTTTTAATATATAATATGGTTATATATATCTTGATATAATAATTATAAAAAGTCTGTCAAAATATTAAACTTCTTCACATATTAAATATATATTATATATATAAATATATTTTATGTATTTGTATATTTCATATGCTTGACCTTTTCGTATATTAACTTTTCTTATATTAACGTTAAACAAAAAAAATAAAAAATAAATAAATAAATAAAATAAAATAAAATAAATAAGTAATCAGAATATAAGGTTGAACTTATTTCTCTTGTACGTAATAATATTTGATTAAAATTTATTTTGAAATATTTATATAATTATATTTTTATTAGTCCTAAAAAAATATGGTTGGTATAATGGGTTATGGATAGGAAAAAAATATATACTTATATGTATAAATATATATATATATATATATATATATATTTTGCTGAGAAGCAAATTTTCTGTTTTTTTAAATTTATTGAACATGGGAAATATGTAACATGAAATAAGGATATATAATAAATGTATTACAATATATATATATATATATATATATATATATATATATAGAAACACATTCAGACATTATTTTCCTTTCTTAATTTATTATTGTCATTTTTTCTTTTTTTTTAAGAACAAATAATGTTAATTTTTTAAAAATGATAATAAATATTTTTCTTCCTTTTCATAACCATAATATTTGTATGTCTCCATCATATGAATAATAAGGTTTTTTTTGTACATTTTCATTTTTAAAAAATTATTTAAACTTTTATCAGCTTGGATCTGATAATAAGAAATAAAAAATATAGTATATGATAAAATTAAATAGAAAAAAATATAAATAGAAGTTTTAATATGAACATCACATGTATATATATATATATATATATATATATATATGTATGTATGTATGTGTATTTTAATATGATTCATATGTAGATAACACATTTTTGTAATACTAAAGATCATCTTTTAAATAATAAAAAATATATATTTTTTTATATGCACATTTTAGTTTTTCCCTCATATGTTTTATGATTTACCTTCATATTTAAGTGTAGAAATACTACAGTGAGATATGCCCACAATTTCGTATTGAAAATATTTATCTCGTTTGCTTTATATAATATTTTATATGCATAGATGAAATTTTTTTTTTTAATCAAATAGTAGTATGCTAAATTAAGATAAGCATAACTTGTCTTATAAATTTTTAAAGAGTTTTTTATCATACTCTTACTTTGTGAATATCTATTTAATGAAAAATATATTTTATTTAGTTGTAGATATATTTTAACTCTCACATTATTATATTTACATAAATTTAAATATTTTTCCATAAATTCTATACATATTTCATAGTTTTTTAATTTATATAAACATTGTGTATAGATGTATAATATATCCACGTTATTTAAGTGTTCGTATTTTTCTTCTATCAAATTAATACACTTGAGGTAATCTAAGAACAATAAATAAAAAAAAAAAAAAAAAAAAAAAAAAAAAAAAAAAGAAGAAATATTTAAAAAATGTACATTCTTATATTTAATTGTATATATTATTATTAATGTTTACCTTTTATTGAGAAAAATATTCTTATAGTCAGATGATGAAATAAACGTGAGCTAATAGTTATGTCAGTTAAAAGTTTTCTTCTATTTTCATATATGAACATAACAATATTAATAATATTATATTTTATACAATATATTATAAATAACAACATATATTTATCTTTTACTGGAATTTTTTCTTCTGACCTTTCGATATATGTCAATAATAAATGGTCTGTATCACATGAGGAGATTTCTAATTTGTTTTTTACATTTTTAAGAGATGAAATTGCCTTACCTTTATCCTTTCTTCTTGAAATATTGTCATTGTCAAATATATTTATGTTACAATTATTATTATTCTTATCATTGTTATATATGTTTTGACTTTGTTTATTTTGTATATCCATTTGTTCATCGTCTATACATTTTTCTTTATTTTGTATATCCATTTGTTCATCGTTTATACATTTTTCTTTATTTTGCATATCCATTTGTTCATTGTCTATAAATATTTCTTCATTTTGTATATCCATTTGTTCATCGTCTATACATATTTCTTCATTTTGTATATCCATTTGTTCATCGTCTATACATATTTCTTCATTTTGTATATCCATTTCTTCTTTTTGTATATTTTTCATTTCATTATTTTCATCTTTTATTTTTTTTTTTGAACCTTTTTTTTTTTCCTTAAGATCCTTTTCATTATCTTTTTTCTCTTTTTTTTTACTTTCTTTATTATTGTATTTTCTGGAGTCAACACATTTTTCCTTTTCTTCTTCATATAGGTTAGCGTTTTTTTCTATGCACTCTTTCAACTTATTTTCATTTTCATTTAAAAGTATACACATATTTATATAATAGTATATATAATTACGTTGAAAAAAATAACAGAGGCTTTTAATATATATACATATGTTCTCGGATATGTTCAAATGATTGTTATGTAAAGTACTATACATATATAAATTATTTATATTTAAATGGTCTTCCTCTTCTTTTTCTTTTAACGTTTCTTCTATTTTATCTTCTACCTTATCCTCTACTTTATCTTGTATTATATCTTTTATTTTCCCCTTAACTTTTTCTTTTATTTTTTTTTCATTTTCTTTTCTTTTTTGTAAAATGTTTATAATATAATTAGCTAATTTTAAACTCTCTTTATATTTATGTACGTTCAAGTATAAAAGGCATAGAATGAAGAGACTCTCAATATTTTCCTAAAGAAATAAAAAGAAAACGAAAAAAAAAAGAGGAATCGTTTTATAAATTCATGAATATTATGAAATACTGTGAACTGGAAAAATATACATATATATATATATATATATATATATATATATATATGTCTGTGTAGGCGAATATATGGGTATCTAAATTTTTTTTTTTTTTTTTTCTTCTTCTTTTTTTTGAATATATTACACTGTTTGTTAGTTCTATATACGTGCACAAACAAGAAATTGACGTGTCTACAATATTCCTATTAATATATGTATCATAATAGTCGAAATTAACCTGACAATTATAATAATGATTATCATCATAATAATTTTTTTCTTTATTTTCGTCATTTTCTTCATTTTCTTTATTCTCTTCATTTTGTTTATTATCTTTATTCTCTTCATTTTGTTTATTTTGTTTATTTTGTTTATTTTGTTTATTCTCTTTATTTTCTTTATTTTCTTTATTTTCTTCTTTTTTTTTTTTCTCTTCATTTTCTTCTGTATATTTTCGAATCTGCCTTTCTTTATCATATTTAAGGTTGATTATGTTATTTTTTAATAACATAACGTTTGAATACATATAAATAATATCTGTAAACATAATTTTTATATTTTTATTTTCTTCCATATTAAAAACGGATAAGATATCTTCCTGGAGATCATTTCTTATAAATATTTCTTCATCTTCTTTAATCACATGTTTATTTAATATAATATCTTCAAAGTGTTCAATATAATCAAAAAGATAAGAATTGAAATTACTGTGATTATATGTACAAATATGGTTTATTAATGATGTTATATTATTTTCTTGAGTATTAGCATATATGTTTTTTTTTTCATTTATTTTTTTTTTCTTGTATATATAATTATCTTGTATTGTATTATTATCATAAGTTGTATAATTTTCTATTATATTAATAATATGATTATCACCTTTTTGTATAAATATATCATTTATATTTTTTTCTTTTATATTACGTTCATATATATTATTTATCTTTTTATAAAGTATTAATATTATTGCTTGGATAAAAGGAATATTTCTTTCATATTTTAATAAATGTACATTTTCTATAATAATATTATATAAATAATATTCTAAATTATTGATATTATTATATTTTTTTATATCATTTATTGATTCTTTATTTATATTATCTTCTTTTTCAAAATAATTATTTATTATGACATTAGATGATTCATACATAAAATTGAACAGATAGACAAAAATGCAATTAATATTTTCTTCAGACATAAAATTTGATGTTTCTATTTTTTTTTCTTTATCCATCATGTCGTCATTATCACTAGATAGGTCCATACAAAGCTCATCACTTATATTAAAATGTTTATAAATTTGTTTATTAATTATATCATAAGTTACCTTAATCTGAAAAGTAAATGGATATTGTATATGAGAGATATAGCCTTACACCTTTGTATATATGGGAGATAAAAATTAAGGTTGCATTAAGAATATATTATATATATATATTTTGTATATAGTATAATCATATCATAAAAAAGAAAAAAATATATGTATATATATATATATATATATATATATATATATATATATGTGTGTTTCCATTTATTTACCATAACATCTTTCATATTATTGTATAAGTTTATGTACGTAGGGTTCTCCTTCAAGTTGTTTAAAAAGGAAAAATATTCTTTTGACCTTTGATAAATTTTCATTTGTTGTTCTTTTCTTAATTGTTTTATTTCGTCGTTCACAAATTTTATTCCTTCCACAACTGATCTATATAATATTTGTATGTGATTAAAAATATGTATTTGTGTGCTTGTTTCTGCATATGCTTATATATATATGTTATATAATATTGTATACATTTATATATCACAAAAGTAATTTTTCAAATATGAAAAATTTATAGTATATATTTATGTGGAAAATGTATATATTTTTATATTATATATTAATACCTATTAAACAAATTACTGATGCCTTCTTTTTGCTTTTTATCATTTTCTATTTGAATTCCTTTTTTTAAATTTGGAAGTATAGAATGAATTGGGAAAGGACTTTCAAACATTTGTCTTTGTAAGAAGGCTATCCAAAATATTACGTAATATATATATATATATATATATGATAAAAATAACTTTTTTTGTATATATTTTTCATTTTACATAAGTTTTTTTTTTTTTTTTTTTTTTTTTTTTTCTTTTATATACGTTTATAAAATTGTATGGTTAGCTGTATATACGAATTTGTAAAAATATCTAAACATTGATTGCCACTTTGTTTTACATTTTTTATGTCCTTTTTTAAATGTTTTATATGATGAAGTTTGTACTTTGCATTAACGACTATATGTAAAGTAAAAGAAAAAAAAAAAAATAAATAAAAAAAAAAAATAAAAGGATAATAATGTCAATATATGGATAATATCCATATGTACAATGTATTTTTGTATATTCCTAATATATATATATATATATATATATATATATTTTATTTATTACCTTTGTTTAATATTACATCAGATATATTAACCTCAAAGGTTGCACATAAAGTATCTACTATATTGGGGGTTACATTATCTAAAGAGGATATGTGAAGAGCGTTTTACATTGAATGTACATTTATAAGGTGTTATAAATACACAAACATATATCTATATATATATATATATATATATATATATATTACCTTTTGGTTTTTTATTTTCATTAAAACAAATTATCCATCCGTTCACGTTGAAGGATTCATAAAATAGATATTTGTAGATATATTCGATTTCCTAAGAAAAAATAAAACAAACAAACATATGAGGGTACAAGAAATATTACTATATATTTTATCTATGATACATGCAAACACAAAAGAATATATATATATATATATATATATTTATTTATTTATCTATATTTTTTTGTGTTTTACCTTTATATTTCTATATTTGTATATATTATTATTACTCCACGTAATATTATATTTCTTGTTATCCTTATCTATGCATATATAATATATGTAAAGGATTAAAAAAAAAAATATATATATATAATTTATATATTTTTGTTTGTGAGTTGAAAATTAGAACCTTCTAGGGGAATTCCATTGTATAAAGAGATGTCTAATAATTTCATCTACAAATAAAAAAACAACAAAATAATAATAAAATAAGTATTAAATATATATATTAATTTATAATAATAATTATTATGTTAATATTATTTGTGTATACATGAAAATTTAGGGAGTTTCTTTTGGGGACAATTTCTTCTATTGATGAAGATATATTATAGATCCCATCAATCTAAAGTTGAAAAATATAAATACATAAAAGGATATACAGATATAGGTATCTATGTATATATATATATATATATATATATATATATATATGTGCCCATCATAATTATATCAATATAACCTTAACGTTCATAATGTTATAATTAAGCCTATCGCAGTAGTGTCCAACCAGTGAATTTATATTTAGGGTTAAATTAAAATCTATAAGAAGAAAATATACACAAAGAATATATATGGATAAATGAATAAATAAATATATATATATATATATATATTTTTTATTTTATAATTAAAATATAACTTATGTCGATATCCTTTTTTATCGAATTTTCTAATATTTCGATTTCAGTCTTGGTATTATTTTTATTCTTTTCCTTTTTCTTTTTATTTATTCCTTCTTTTTCATTATTTTTTTTTTTCTTGTTCTTTTCATTATCGATATTTTTATTAACTATATTTTCTTTTTCATCTTCATATTTATATGTTATTATAATGTTCTTTGAGATTATTAACTGTTCATGCAAAAATGATAAAGTTTTGATATTCTCATATCCTATCAATACAAAATTATTATCATCACTTATATTGGTCTTTACTAAAATTTCTACTTTTATGCATTTCTCTACAATGTCGTTAATGCAACTTTCTGAAATTTGTTTTTTAAAAAGTAAAAAGGAATTAAATAAATTAAATGGAAATAGTTTTATACTATTTTTATTTGCTCATTTCTGTAAGCCATACACACACATATATAAATATATATATATATATATATATATATTAGTTCTCTTATAAAAAGGAAAAAAATGTTATATCATTATATATTTATCTTTATAGGTATTATAACTTTATACCTTCATTTAATTGTATATAATTATTGGAAAAATTAATTTGTTTAAAATTATTTTGGTTTATGATATTAGATTCATATAGGTTATCATAAAAGTCTATGAAAAAATGAAGGATGTAGAAAAAGTAGATGAATTTTTTATATTACATGTATATCATACATATTTAATCTTATATTTATAAACATACAGACACACAAACATATATATATATATATATATGTATTTATGTATATATTTTTCTTTTTATTTGGATGGGTACCTACTATATTTATCTTGTACGAAAACGACTGGTCCGAAGAATTAAAATTGGTAACCTTTTTTGAAAATAAAAATCATAAAAAATAATCAGACATATGATAAAAATATAAAATAAATACCATGTGTTCTTATATTGTTATTTAATATATTTTTTTATTACATAAAAAGACACAAAGAAAGGTCCCTCAGGCTTTTCTTTATATTCCATTCTTTTCTTTAATAGAAAGTCAAAAATATAATCTTCTTAAAAATTGGAGAAAGAGAAGAAAAAAGAAAAGAATACCAAACACTTTATGACAAAATTGAATAGATATATATGTATATGAACGACCTAAGATATATACACTGATAAATATTTATTTATTAATATTATTTTATTTTATTTCCTCTCACATATATTTTTCATATATATTATTAAAAACATATACAAAATTAATATTACATAATAATTGTAATATATTTTTTTGTGTGAATATTGTATATTTTGAATATTCTACATAAGAAAATTTTATTTCAATTTTTTTTTTTTTTTTTTTTTTTTCAAATATTTATATTAAAAAATTAAAAGTTTTTAATAAAAAAATAATTATATATACATACACATATATAAATAAATATATATGTATACATATATATATATATATATATATAAACACACAAATAATTTTATATGTATAATATATGGTCTTTTTCTATTTTTTTATTTCATAGCAGATGATACTAAGATGATAGAATCTCCTCTAACAAAAACCATGTCTAAACTTCTTTCCATTTTCTGAAAAAAGAAAAAATTATAAATAAAAATATATATATATATATATATATATATATATATTTAGATCTTATTAAATAGGTATATTATTATATATATATTATAAGTATGTTACATATATATACATTAATTTTTTTTTATTTTAATTACCTTGACAGTTTCTTCATCATTTTCTTTAACGCTATATTTATAAGTCTCACGTACATTCGATAAAATCATATTTAAGTGATTATCATAAGCCTAAAAAAAAAATAAATTAATTATATGTTCATGTCTGGCTATATAATTATTCATATGTTGTAATATACATATATATATAAATTTTATATGTTTATCATTACATCTAATTTTCCAATGAGTTCTCTATCTCCTTTACATTTTAAAAATATTTCTTCCTCCATATTTAAACGAATATAATCTAAGGGATCTACAAAAATAAACATAAATATATTATATATAAATAAGTAAATAAATAAATAAATAAATAAATAAATATATATATATATATATATATATATATAATATACTTATATATTGCATATATTTTCTTTTTTTTATTACTTTGTATTAATGCTATTTTTTCCATTTTATAAATTTATATATATATACATGTATACTTTTTACCAAAAAAAAAAAAAAAAAAAAAAATGAAAATGAAAATAAAAATGAAAATATATTTTGTTCGGATGTTATAACTTAATAAAGTTTTTCATTATATAAAAACTTTGAGTATATCACTAAAAAAAGAAATATGTATGTTTTGTATATTATAATTAATATATTAATTAGAAAATTATAAAATCTGGAAATATTTGTATTTCTTTTATTAATATTTTAATAACATATAAGTAAATATATTAGCATATAATAGCCGTATGTTGTTAATAATATGTATATATATATATATATATATTATATATAATATATAATAAAATATTTATGGTTATATATTAATATAAAATATATCGTAAAATTAAAGGTAATTAAATGGTAGTTATATTTTATAAACATTCCTCTATTCACTAAAAAATATTAATACGACTAATATTTTTTTTTACTAAATTTTTTTTCATATATGTTCAAAACTTTAAGGATTAAATATAGAAACTTTAAAAAATTTGTAAAAGAATTAGGAAGAATGAAAATACATACTATATATATATATATATATATATTATATGTATATAACGAATGAACGTTTTTATAAAAGAATATACAATATTAATAATATATTATAATTTATTTTTAAAACCCAATGAATATATATAAAATATATGTTTTTTATATGATATTTAAAAGTATTATATATATTATAATAAAAAAAAAAATTAAATAATTAATCAAATATGATAAAAGAGATATTAAAAATGAATAACATGAAAAAGTAAAATTATAAAAATGTTTAATTTTTAATATATGAGGATGAAAATAAATAATATATATATATATATATATATATATATATATATAAACAATAAAATTAATAAATATGACATAATTTTGAATGATTAATCATTCGAACTATGTGTAACAAATTTAAAACAAATATATTATAGAATTAAAAAAAAAAAATTTATATATATATATATATATATATTATCGTCTATTCTGAATTATGTGATTAATTTGATGAGTCACTAAAGGACATATTTTCATCTCCAGTATTCATCATTTCAATTTCAATTTTCATTCTCATTTCATCAATTTGTTGTTTTAAGGAATCCGTTAGATTCTCGTTTAAGAAATTGAAGCAGTACGAGGTGAGGTTATAGCTATCTTGGAAGTCATTACGTGTAGTAAACTCCTAAATGAAAAAAAAAAGGAAAAAAAAAAAAAAAAAAAAAAAAAAAAACATATATATATATATATATATATATATATGTATAAATGTACATATTTAATCATATATGTTACATTTTCCCAAGGGGGTTTATTCAAACATTAACATGTAGATACATATGCAGATACAATATATATATGTATATATATATATATATATATATATGATTGTGTTTAATTATTTGTACTAACCTGCATATTTTGAGATATCTCATTCTGTGTTTCCTTTTTAGTCTCATTTAAGGCCCGTATGTCATCTTTATCCTCTACATGCTCTAATGTTTTCTCAAAACGGACATTCATTTTATCCTTGTTTTCCACTTGCTCATGTAATAATCTATCTTTATACATATCGTCGTCATCATCATTATTTTTTTTGTTAATGAATACTTCTTTGATTGTATCAACATTAGTAAACCAATCTTTATTATTTGTAGGATCATTATCTGTTATTTTTGTATGCGTATTTGAGTTATTAAAATTCCCCATATTTATACAAATATTATCTAATTTCCTTTTTTGTAATTGTTTTTTCCATATATTTTCTTCTACAGTATATTCACAGACAAATCTAAAAACATGTACATCTTTTGTTTGTCCAATACGGTGGCATCTATCCATAGCTTGTTTATCAATTGAAGGATTCCAATCAGTGTCATAAAAAATTACTACATTTGCTGCTGTTAAATTAATACCTATACTACCACTACGTGTTGAAGATATAAATATAAAAATGGATTTATCATTATTAAATTTCGTAACAATTTTTTGACGTTGTTCTACTTTTGTTGATCCATCTAATCTTATAAAAGAATAATTTAAATGGTTTAAAAATATTTCTAATATATCTAACATTTTAATAAATTGTGTAAATAATAAACATTTATTTCCTTCTCTTTTACATTTACTTAATAATTTCTCTAAGGCACATAATTTCCCACTTCCTAATGAAATATCTTTATTTAACGGGAATATTATTGATTGTTTTAAAAATGCATCATGATATACTCTAGTAGCATTTTTTATTTGTAAAATTATTGGATTCATTTTATTATTGTTATAATTTAATAAATTATTATTTATTCTTATATCATGACTTTTACATATAACTGATGGATTATTTATTAAGGTAAAATTATGTATTATCTTTTCATGTTTTTTTAGAAACTGTTCCATATTAGGAAATAAGGATTCAATGATATAAGACATGTTCATCATTGGATTATGACATTTGGAATGAATAAAATAATTTGATGATATATCTATGCTTTCATATAAATTAGAGGACAAAACAGAATTCGTATCTTCATCATCACAATTATATTTTTCTTGATCAATACTATTTTCTTCCTTGCCATTTATCTGTACTTCCTTATCAATATTATTTTTATTATGAACATCACTAACTTCTTGTTGAGTGTTTCTTTTCTTTATCCTCTTGTACATTCTCTTTTCTCTTTTACATTTCCTCTTTTTGTTATCTTTTTCATAAATGTCTTCAACACATACTTCCCTCATAAATGAATAATAATTAATAGGAACATTATTCGTATAATTATAAACAATATTTTTATCCTTTGTAAATTCTTTTTTAATTAAGTCTAGAAAATTTTTACCAAAGATAGGTATTCTTTCATTTTTTAATATATAAAAATTATTCATACACACATTATAATATTTATTCTGTTCATCTTCTTGTTCTTTTATTTTTTCATCGATTTGATTTCTTTTTATCCATAAATTATGCTCTAATGAATTATAATAAGAATTATTTGTGTCATCAATAAACATATTTTGATATTGTGTATCATTATTAATTACTTTAAACATGTTATTATATTTATATATAAATTTTTTCCTATTTTTCACATGTGTATTTTCATTAGATGTACTTTTATGATAAATATGTTTATTACTTATATCGCTTAATGATTGTTGATTTGATAATGTTCCTTCCTCTTTCATTTTATATAGATATTCATTATAACTTTTATATCTATTATATGGATCAATATATAAAGAAAGAATATCATAATTATTATTTAATTCTGTGAGAAATTCATCAGAAAAACTTAATATATTTTTAGGAATATATTCTTTATATATACTATTATAAATATAACTATGAACATCTTCTATATTTATGTCAACAAAAAAAGAATTCTTACATAGAGCATTTGGATTTATCAAACTTTTCGTGTATAGCAAATCTAGTGGGAATGAATTCATTCTACTTGCATTGGATGAAAAAATATTAGACAGCGAGCTATTACGACTATTACATTTGTTCATATTATACATATTATTATTCACATTATTATTATTGTCACTATTAAGTGGGTTGCATTGATTCATGAGTTTTAGTATGGAAAGAAAAGCATTCCTATGATTAATAATATCAGTTGGATAATCACTTGTACAATTATCATTATTATTACAATGTTGGTTATTATTATTATTATGATTATAATAATAATTATTATTATTATCATTATTATTATGATTATAATAATAATTATTATTATTATCATTATTATTATTATTATGATTATCATTATTATTATCATTATTGTTATTATTATTATTATCATTATTATTATCATTATTATTATCATTATTATTATCATTATTATTATCATTATTATTATTACTATCATTATTATTATTATCTTTATTATCATTATTATTATCATTATTATTATCATTATTATTATTATTATTATTATTATTGTTGTTATGTTCGTATAAAACATCCAGGGGCTTATTTTCCTCATTCCCAATGCTATTGACATTGTTAAGAACATCTGTACAAAATTTATTATGATCATACTGTTTGTTATTATGTATTATACTTGTTTGTGTCTCATTATTTTTAGATGATGTGTGAGAAAATTTATAAAAATTATTATTTGAATTATCATCATTTCTCAAGGAATTTATCAATTCTTTTGAGAATACATTATTCATATTGTGATGATCCATCATATGATAATTATTATCTCTTTCATGTGATACATTCTGACAAAAGAGTTCATTAGTTTTTGTAAATCCAAAAGGATATTTATTCATATTATTAATATGATTATTTGGATGAGTATAACAATTTGAATTATATTTATAATTTGTATGATTCACGTGATTATCATACAATGCAGAAATATCATTATTATCATACAGTTCATTCGAATTACGTTTAGATAAAATGTGAGCAGAGTCAAATGATTTGGAAGATATGTTTGCTTCTTTGGTAACAGTTCGACCTCCAAGAGATGTAAATTCATTATGAAGAAAAAGTATTAGATAAAAATCTGCATAATAATTTTTTTCAAATAAAATAAAAAAGCGAGGTACAAAATAACGAATAGATAACATATAATAATAAGGTGTTTGTATATATTTATTAGTAAACAAATCACAATGATTACATACTTTTCTTAACTGTATTAATATATTCATTAAACCTATATAATTCCCTGTATTTAATGTATTTTGTACATTTTTATTATTTATAAATTCATCATACAAAATTTGTTGTCTTCTTGTTAATTTACATTTAATAATATGTTCATATTTATTTGGCATTTCTTTTTCTACATTTTTTTTTAATCTTCTTAAAATATATGGACGTATAACAGTATGTAATCTATCTATTAATTCTTTGGAATGATGAATTTTACTTTTTTCTATAGCTAAATTTAAGGGATCTGAAAACCATTCTTTAAAATCTAAATGAGATGTAAATATATTTGGCATAAGAAAATGAAGTAAGGACCATAATTCTTCTAGACTATTTTGTAAAGGTGTACCTGTAATTAATAAACAATTATCTCTTTTTAAACTTAATATAATATTCCAACGTTTCGTATTAAAATTTTTTATATTATGAGCTTCATCTAATATTATATATTTCCATCTTTTCCTTTTAAAAACTAAATGATCTTTTACAACAGTTGAATAACTAGAAATACATATATGAAAAGAATCTTTATTAAACCATCCAACTCTTTTCTTATATCTTTCATTTTGATTTCCATAATATGATAAAATTTTAAAACATGGACAAAAACGTTTTAATTCAATTTCCCAATTTATTAATATAGATGTTGGTACTATTACTAAATGTGGACCCCATATATTAAAATAATAAGCTAAGTAACTTAACAATGATATACATTGTAATGTTTTTCCTAAACCCATTTCATCAGCTAATATACCATTAATATTATTTTTATATAAATATAATAACCAATGTAACCCTGCATGTTGATAATCTCGTAATGTCGCTTTAATAATAGGAGGTATTTTTGTTAAATGTTTTTCATCCATGTTACAAGTTAATATATCATCATTATCATCACTCTCATTTTTATTGTCATCTTTAATGTCATTCTTATTATCATTATCACTATTGTTATTATTACTAGATGGTTTACTTTTAGCTATTTTTGTCCTTCGTAAATTATATTCATCTTTTATAATTCTTCTTTTCTTTTCATTGTTTCTTTGACAAGATGATGTACTATCTCGTTTTATATATTCAGAAGCCTCATCCGAATCGTTTTCCATTTCACTTTTTAATAAAATAAGTTCTTTTTTTTTATTTATTTTTTCATTATCATAATTATCACTTTGATTTTCATCCTTTTCATAATCTTTATTTTCTTCTTCTCTTTTTTCTATTTTCATTTTTGTATCATATTCATCATATTTTTCCTTTTTTAATTTATTATTAAATCTCGTTGGTGAATAATTTTCCTTATCACTTTTGTAATCTTCTCCTGTCTTATCATAATAATTCTTATTATCAATATGCTCATACGAGGAATTCTTAATTATATCATCCTTAGTCTCATAATTAAATTGCTCTTCATCACATTTATCATCATTATTATTTTCATTCTCTTCAATGTTATTATCTTCACATTTATCATCATTATTATTTTCATTCTCTTCAATGTTATTATCTTCACTTTTATCATCATTATTATTTTCATTCTCTTCAATGTTATTATCTTCACATTTATCATCATTATTATTTTCATTCTCTTCAAAGTTATTATCTTCACTTTTGTCATCATTATTATTTTCATTCTCTTCAATGTTATTATCTTCATTTTTATGATCATTATTATTTTCATTCTCTTCAATGATATTATCTTCACTTTTATCATCATTATGACTCGTTTCAATCACGTTCTCTTCATTTACGTCGTCTTCATTTTCCATAAAATTTATATAATCCTCTCCACTCTTAAAACCATACATTCTCTTCAACAATTCTTCAATGGGTAAGTTTGCTTCATCATCTAACATATTGATTTCTTCTTCTTTGTTTTCAGATTCATCAGTTGAGCTCATTTGCTCATCCAAGAGATAATCTTCTTCTTCTTGATCTGTAAGATCATCTTCTTTTAATTCTTTATCACCATTATCAATTGATGACGAATTATTATTAACAATTTCACTGTTATTATTTGAGCTCATGCTAACATATTTATTTTCAAATAACTCATGAGCATTATTATGTCTAGCATCTTTTATTTTTTTAATGGCTTCTTTTACAAACTTTTTAAATCTCATTTCTTTTTTTTTATTTAATGTTTGTTGTAATTCTCTCTTTTTTTCTTCCCATACTAGTTTTTCTATTTTCTTCCAAAAGACATCCATATAAGATGATATATTCTTTGAATATAATTTTAATCTTTTCTCTTCTTCTTCTTGTTTTTTTATTTTCATCTTTTCTCGATTGCTTAAATATTTTAGGCAACTGTGGCTCAAAACTTTGAAGTGTTTTTTCTTCTTCTTTACTTCATACATAACCAGATCCTGAAATCCTTTCTAAAAATATTAAAATAAAAAAGATAATAGATAAATATATGCATAGATTTTTTTTTTTTTTTTTTTATATTATATGTGGATACATATAGGATACATATTCGCAATCACCAAATGGGATGCACACTATACAAGTGATATATATATATATATATATATATATATATATATTTGGGTAATTTTTATTTTATTTTATTTTTATTTTTTTGAATTATATTACCATTTCTTTAAGTTCATAATACCAGAAGGTAAATTCAGGAGTTTTTGCTGGTTCGACAATCTTCGTCGTTGTAGTACTACAGGGGGAAAAAAAAAAAAAAAAATTAACAAATAAATAAATAAACGAATATAAGTATATATATTATTCAAATGTGTATATATAATTAATAATTAAATTAATTACGTATCATAAAATTAATATTATTCTTTTTTTCAGTTTACCATTTCCCCATTTTTTCATTTAAAATGTCCAGTCTACAAAAACAAAACAAATAATATATATATATATATATATATATATATATATAAATATATATAACATTAATTTTGTAAGATTTCGTTTTAAAAATATTTCTTACTCTTTTTTCAATGAACTGATTTCGTTATTGTATTTTTTCAGCTTTTCATTGTTTTCGATAAAATAAGACGACCCTAAATTTTGAATGTCCTCAATACCTAACTTAAATGGCCTTGTCTGCAATAAACTTTCAGATTTTATTTCATTCATTTTTTATATTTAAATTTCACATGGTTTTCATTTATGTAAATACACATATTTTTAAATTTGAAGAAGAAAAATAAATATATTAAATAAAATAAATAAAAATAATAAAAGGATTATATGCAATTAAACATATTATGAAAAGATAATCCTAAATATAAAAATATATAAATATAACATCAAATATATATAATATAATAATATTTATGTGATGATTTTAGATATAAACATTTTCATTTATTTTTTAAAATTATAGAAAAGGATTTAAAATGTAATATATATTATTCCTTTCATATTACATATCCGTATTCTATAATTTCCTCTTTTATTGTTTCATCATATATATATATTATTATATATATTTTATTTGTTGGGTAGTAAAATTTAAAAAAAAAAAAAAAAAAGAAAAAAAAAAGGAAAAAGGGTCAGGTAACTTAAAGTTGCGATAATATTATAATATATACAAAATTATTAATATATTATAATATTAATTATTGTAACAAATTTGATATGGATACATTTAAATATTTTGTAAATAAAAAATATAAAAAAAAAAAAATATAATATTATTTACAAATAATTTAAATGTGATAGATAAAAGCCATAATAAAATATTCTAATTATATATATATATATATATTGATAAAACAAAATAAATAAATAAAAATAAAGTTACTGAAATATATTTATATATTTATTTATTTTTTTAAATGTATAGAAATATATACATATAAAATGTAACGAATATTTATATATTAAAACGAATCAATAAATACTTATATATATATTTAATATATTATATATATTTGTATATATAGAAAATAAAATTGGAGAAAAAAAAAAAAAAAATATATTATATATATATATATATATATATATATATATATATATGTATATTTATACATATATAATACCATTTATATAATATATATTTTTATATAATAGGGTATCGATTAATTTCACAAATTTTTTTTTTTTTTTTTTTTTTTTTTTTTTTTAAGCTTATATAAAAATTATAAAAAAAAAATTAAATAATTAAAAAATATATTTTCCTACTTTTTTATTGTTTTTCTTTTTAGGTTGTAAATATAATATGATGCAATATGTATAATAAGATTTTTGTATTTTAATTTAAATAAATATTATATATATATATATATATATACAATATGTACAATTTTTATTATATAATTCATAAAAGTAGGTTATTCATTAGATCGTATTTTCGAAAAAGTGAAAAAAAAAAATTATATATTTATATAATATCAATATAATAGAACAAAAAAAATAAATTAAAATAAATAAATAAAATAAAATTATATTAAATTGAAAAAAAAATAAAAATAATATAAGGTTTATACAATAACATATAAATTATGAAACCCAAAAAAAAAAGAAAAAAAAAAAGTACACCATTATAAATATATGTACATTTTTATATTATTATATATTAATACCAAAGAACTTTTCCACTTCCTTAACTTCATTCTTAGCTTCAGTAATAGTTTCCTTCTTTTTCTTATTAAGAATTTGTTTCTGCTTTGTTGTAAATCTTTTTCGAATTGCATAACTAATAAAAAAAAAAAATAAAAAATAAAAAAAAAGTATATATATATATATATTTAAATATATAATATTTTATTTTTTTATTACTGATCTTCGTGGATATGTACTATTTGATCAAAGACCTTTACTTCGTCTTCCTTTATATTTAAGATATAATTTTCATCATCAACTATATAACAAAAAAAAAATTTATTAAGAAGATGAAAATTTTTGAATTATAAAATATATATATATATATATATATATATATATATTTATATATATATAATTGAAGGAATATATTCCACATGTTCTATATATTTAAAAATATATATAATTTTTTTTTTTTTTTTTTTTTTTTTTTTTTTTTTTGTACTTGTATTTCCATTAATCTTTATAGCTTTAAGACCAAATAAAATTTTTATTTCTTCTTTTGTTCCCACCTTATTAAATACTAAAAAGTCAGTCACATTTCTTGGTATTTTGTTAAGATCGATTTTTTTAATTTTCTGTATTGTTCCCTTTGGATCGTTAGATTTTACTACATGAAAAAAATAAAAAAATAAAAAAATAAAAATATATATGACTTTTAAAATGGACATATACATATACATACATATATACACATATACATATATAATATATATATATCAACTTTTTTATTACTTATTTCTCGAAACTCCTCGGGTGTACAAAATTTTTTCTTCTCCTTTCTCTTTTTCTTATTATAAAAAAAGGGTGATGCGTCATCCACATTTTTTTGTAGATTTCTTTTATAGGATATATATTTTTTCCTATATCTATTAATAATAACTATTTCATTTTTCACCTGATCTTTTTTGCTTAATTTAACTTTTTGCTCTTCTGTCAATATATTTGGGTTTGCATAAAAAACCGTTTCCAGCTTTTTTATTTCTCGAAGTTTTTTATTTAACCTCCCTAATTTGTTTGTTAAATAGTTGCAGTGCTTTTTCGTTTTTTTTAAAATATTCTTTATATTATCATCCTCTTTTTTATGTTTTTTTATACTTGCAATTATTTTTTCTTTATCAAATGGAAGATAACTTTTTTCTTCATCTAATATATTTTCTGAAAAAAAGGAATAAGGATCCTCCTCTCCCTTTAATTCATTTTCTTTGTTCAGTTCATGATTAAAACCTTTACATTGTTTTGACTTCTTTTTAGAAAAATAATTATTTGATAGAATGAAATTATGAAAAGATTTTCTAACCTTAATTAAGCTATTACTATAATGTGCAAATGAAGTGTTCCTCAAATATTTGTTTTCATTAAAAATTATATATTTAGATTTAGTTATATTTATTAGGAAAGTACATAATAATAATACAAGGGGAAAATACAAAAAAATCATAATTTGTTAAAGGGTCACATATGGTATATACTGTTTATTAAATGCGTAGAATAAATTATATATATATTAAATAAATAAATAAATATATATATATATATATATATATATATATATATATATATTTATAATTTTTATTAAAAGTGGGTAATATTTTTATAAACCTTAATACATATATAAAATGAAAAATTTTATATTATGTTATACATATGGTAGATTATTTTTCTCATAAGGTAAAAAAAAAAAAATAATAATGAAATCACGACGTCATATTTAATGCAAAAACAGTAACTATTACATATATATATATATATATAAGTCATATAATATATATTTTCATTATTATATTTATGTTAATTTATATTTCATGTGTATTATTCATTTTTAATGCATTTATTTGGTCCTTCCCCAAAATACATATAACATAAAATATATATATATATATAGTTCACACCTTATTATTTTTGTAAAAACAAAAAAAGAATATGTGACTCATATTTTATCCTTTAATGGAATATTTTGTTATAAAATAATTTTGAATACTTTTTTCTATTTTTAAATATATCATAAAAGAGCCAAATTATATAAAGATACATCAACAACAAAAAAAAAAAAAAAAAATATATATATATATATATATATATATATATTTATTTATTTATACTGTTTATTTAAATGTTTTTCAGAATTGCTTAAATTTGTTTATGTAAGGATGAAATTACAATTTATTCTCATAAATTTTAACAAAACGTATTTGCCTAACATTTCGATTATAAAATATTATATTTTATTTTGTATTAACATATAAGCACATATATATATATATATATTATTTTTTTCCTCATTACACTTTTTATATTTTAAAACAGCGTCACGAAAATTTTTTGATATTCGAATTATACTATTACATTATTTGTTTCTCATATTATATATCTGTTCCTAAGTATTATATATATATATATATATATTTTAGATACATCTTTATATATTGTATTTTCCAGTTTATTAATTGTTCAAAAATAAGATTCATTGTTATTTTTTTAAAATATTAAATAAAACACACAAAAAAAAAAGAAAAACAGAAAAATAGATTTATTTTAAAAATAATTAAATGATGATATAAATAAACAATAAATAAAATAGTAAAATTATGACTTAAACATGTAATTTGAAAAAAGAATAAAAATGCAATATAATGGAATAAATAAAAAAATATATGCAATGTAACATGTTGTCGATAATAATGATAAAAAAATATTAAAACATAACATATATATATAAACACCTTAAAAAAAAAGAGGAAAAATTAAATTAATAACATTAATAGCTTATGATAAATGTTTCCAAAATGGATTTTTGAAAATACAATAAAAATAGTAAATAAATAAATACAAATATAAATAAATAAATAAATATAAATATATATATATATATATATATATATATATATATATATATATATATAACAAAACATATGTTTATAAATTGGAATTATTGGATTCTTATTCTTTATTTTATTTTTATAAAAGCCACTTAAATATATATTTCACTAAAAATTTTAACCAAAAAGCATATCGTAATTTCAGTTCATCCACTTGTACAAAATGAGATGATTCATATATTATATTTAATTCTTTCTTTAATTGACACCTCAAATTATAATCATTTGTTTTTATTATAAAACTCATCTCCAAGTCTCTATATTTTGCTCTATATCCATAATTAGAACTTCCAATCACTGTACACCATGGTAAATTATCATAATATTCAATATTTTCATTTATATCATTTCTATTATCATATTTCAATATATTATCATTCTCTTCATCAATATCCTTATCAAAATTTTCATTGTTAAAATATCCTGACTTGTTCAGGTTCATTTTTACATTTGGTGAGTTATTAACATTTTGTTCATATTTTTTATATGATTCAACCTCATTATTATTAATATTATTATTATTATTGTTATTATTCACATTGCTCATATTTTTTATATCTTTTATTTTATTCATATTTTTCATACTTTTCATATTGTCCATTATCCATATACCTTTCGAATGAAATGTCCATGAAGGTTTGTAATATTCAATATATATTTTTTGATTTGAATTATTATTTTGTTCAGAAATATTTTGTCCATTTACTTTTTTTAGAAAATTTGTTACATTTTTTGTAATATATTCAATACACACATTAGCCATAGCTGAATATGAACTTGGTATATAATAAGATATACCTTTAGATTTATAAAAACTATTAGCGCATGGTGACGCTGTGATTAATTGTAATATTCCATTTTTTTTTTGTATAAGATTGATATATATATTTCTAATTAATTTAAGAAAATTCATTGGAAAGTTTAAATATCCCGAAGAAATAACTAAGCTTTGATCATATTTTTCGATATTTTTTAATAGGTTTTCTAACATATCTGTTTCATCATATATTGGAGGTATGGAAAAACCACACTGCAATGAAAGTTCTAGTATTAAAATGCTTTTATTTTTTTCAAATAATGGAAAAAAGAATTCATCTTTTTCATTTAGATATGTAAATAAATTATTTGTTTGGTTTTCATTTTGATTATTATTTAGAAGATTAATTGTTGAATCATTTGTTACATCATTTGAATCATATAAACAATGTGTTTCCATATTTTGTTTTTTATCATTTTTTTTTTGGTTTTTATTGGTATATGTTTCTTTTTCGTATATATCAGTACTAAAAGAATTTAACATATTAAATTCATTTGATGTATTACTAAATTTATTATTAATTTGATTATTATAATTATATATGTTATCATTTATGGAATGATTTTTTATATTCTTATAATAATTATTATATGAATAACTTTTATTATATTGTAAAATATGCTTTTGGATTCCTTGCAACATAAATCGTATTCTTCTATAATACTGTTCACGAAATATGTATGCATCTATAAGTGGGTTCATTAAATCATTTTTCCACTGTATGCTTAAATCGCGATTTAGAGTAAATGACATACCTTGTATGGTATTAATAATATTATGAATAGAATCAGCTAGGAATTTGTTTTCAATAACAAAATATCTATCTTGTCTATTTCGTAAATAACAATCACTTAAATTAGCCCCTGATAGCACTAAAACATTATCCCCAATATATATTTTCATATGCATTACACCTATAGCTTCATTGGCTCTAGGGGGTAAGATATTATAAAGTATAGGACCTAATAAAGGATTATGAAATAAACTTATATTAAGATTATCTGAACATTTA
>LT969557.1:861300-871300 GCA_900097035.1 Plasmodium blacklocki (nom. inval.)
TATAGAAGTGAGAACAAAAATTTGTATTAAACTATGAGAACAGGAACTATGTAACACGTGTATGTAATAATAGGAAGAATAAGAATAATGCATTATTTATATGTGCATATATATATGTATATATGTATGTATGTATTTTATATTGCAACATTGTGTAAATACAACATTTATAATATCTTTATATGACTGTCTGAAGAAGTTAAAAATACATATATATATATATATATATATATATATATATATGGTATTATTTATATATGTGAGTACATGAAGAAGGAAAATATATTAATCTCTATATAGAATATATACATAAATATATATATATATATTTATATATATAACAATAAGAATATGATAGGATGGAGGAAAAAATGTTACAGACACATATAACCTTGTTATTTTATTTAATACTGTTATTTTATTTAAAGAACTTTACAATAAGTTTTATTGACGTACCTAAGAAATTATTTAATTATATTAAAGTGTATTATTCCTTTTTGATCCTTCTTACAATACTAGGATTCTTTAGTAAATTGTTAGTACTCATACGTATATTCATAACACATAATATAAATAAAATATTTAAACTATTATTAAAGAATAATATAAATTTTGAGAGTATTAAAAATGATATAAGATTTAATAAGAATAAGAACAGATTAAATTACAAAGATGAAAAAAAGTTGATAACAAATGTAGTATATAATAAATATACTAACAGTGACAATAAGAATAATAATTATAGTAACAATAATAATAATATTGAAACATCTAATAAGACAAGAAGAAAAAGATTCTGTCTATTTATTAATAAAAATACGGATCAACAAAATAATCCTAGATTTAAGAAAAGTGATGATACTGCTGATTTAATAACAACATCGATAAGAGAAAGACACGAAGGTGATGATTCAAATAATAGCATAAAACAAAAAAGATCGAAAAGAACTAAACTTTTGAAGAAATTAAAAATATTAAAAAGACATGATAACAAGGAAAATGACGAACATGATGTAGACAAGGACATAAATATAATTGCTCATAATAAGAACAATGATTATGATAGTGATGACAATGAAAGAAATAAAGATACCCCTAATAATAATATATATATGGAGGAAAATAAAAGTGTAAATAAAAATAATTTAAATTGTAAAAACCAAGGAAATTCTTCACATGATAATATTACCGAAACAATATCTCAAGAATCTGATGGTATGGTAAATTTTAAAAATACAATAATAAACAAAAATGAAATTAATATTAACGAGCAGAATAGTGATGAAACTTTTGAAGATAATAAAGATAGTTTAACAGAATTTAGTTTTAATAAAAGTATAAATGAAAAGAATTTTTATTTATTTTCACTATTATCAAATATATTATATAATAATACATCGAATTGTTCAAACTTAAAGAAATCAATGGAAGGTGCTTCATATAACAGCAATAATAATAATAATAATAATATTAATATTAATAATAATAAAAATAATAATAAAAATAATAATAAAAATAATAATAATAATAATAATAATAATAATTATATTGATGATGGATATACGAATAGTGATATAAGTAGTGATACTTTTAATGGTTTCGAAAGTGATAATAACAGTGAATTATTAACAGGTGATGAACATTTGGCTCATGCACAAAATAAGTTTAAGAATTGTAAAAATGATATGTTGAATAATCATAATAAATATAAGAGTGATAATAATTACAACAGTGATAGTAATTATAGTAGTGATAGTATTTATAGTAGTGATAGTAATTATAACAGTGATAATAATTATAACAGTGATAATAATTATAACAGTGATAATAATTATAACAGTGATAATAATTATAACAGTGATAATAATTATAACAGTGATAATAATTATAACAGTGAAAATCGTCGTAGTGTTATAAGAAAAAGGAATGAATCGAATAAAGTTATTCTTAATAATGAGAGTAATAACAGAATAGAAATTAAAAGTATTAATCTAAATGCAAAACAGGAATCAAAACCATTAAAATCTATTTTAAAAAAATGTAATAGTACATCTTGTGATAAAAATAAAAGCAATAATAGACATATACGATTTAATAATGATGTTGAAACTTATTTTTTTGAAAAATATTTATTTGAAGATGATATGTATAGTATAATAGATCCTAGAAGAACTTTTTATAAAATCCTTGAAGCTTATAATATGACCAATACAGAAATTTTTAGTTATTGTAATATGCGTCATAATTTAAATGCAGTTTTTAATGACTTAATTAATTCAGTTTTTATTTATAAGGATAAAATAGTTAAAAAGTTTTAACTTTTTTTTTTTTTTTTTTTTTTTTTTTTTTTTTTTTTTTATCTAGATAATAATATTTTAGAATGTTTTTCGTGATACCTCTATTAATAATAAATAGATAATATATTATATTCTTATTTTTATTATATATATATATATATATATATATGTTTATTTATTTATTTATAATATTATATCATTTCGTGTGCCGATATTATTATGTATATTCGGTACATACATATATGTTTTGTATAAAAATAGTAATGAATATATCATATATATAGAATATTTTATTTGACATAAAAAAGAATTCATCTGTATATGTTAAAATTCTCTTCTTTTTCCTTTATGATTTATATATATATATATATGAAATTTTTTTTTATCTTTTATCATATGCTTACATATATATTATCCTTGCATATTATTATTTTACTTTATTTTATTTCATATCATATCATTTTATTCTTTATTATTATTTTTTTTTTTTTTTAGTATTCACTTTATATGTACATATTTATTATAAGTGTGTGTAAATGCTTATTTATATTATTCTCTTTTAACTATTTGTATGTTGTTTTATTATTTTTTTTTCCCTATAAATATATATATATATATATATATATATATATACATAAACTTGATAATAATTTATTTTTACGTTTTAAAATATATAACTGTAAAATTATACAAAGCAAGAAGTTGCGAAAACTCTTAAAAAGGATATAAATAAATGAAAAAATAAAATATAAAAAATAAAAAATAAATAAATGATTATGTAGTTATATAATGTAATATAATATTATAAAAATTAATAACCTATGGTACTTAGAATAATATATACATAATATATATATATATATAAATATTATTTATTTTCGCCTATTTGTATATTTAATATGTACCAATTAAATGTGAAATCATCGAGGTTAATAAAAAAAATAAAAAAAAAGAGAGAAAACAAGTTTTTCAATATTAAAGAAATTTACAAATGTACATATATATATATATATATATATATATTTTCTTACTCATTTTAGTAAATATATATGTGTAATTATAATTTGTTTCTGTTATTTTCTTTTTTTTTTTTTTTTTTTTTTTTTTTTTGTGAATGAAATAACAGTGGTTTGGATTTGATCATGAATAAAAAGGATCATAATTTTCAACTACACTGAAATACAGAAAAAAAAAAAAAAAAAAAATTTATATATATATATATATATTTATTTATTTATTTAAAGTGGTTTCATATTTTATTATGCATATGAGAATATCTTAATTTTTTTTTTTTTTTTTTTTTTTTTTTTTTTTTTTGTTAAACCCTCCACCAGCTTTTCTTGGAATATGCGCAGATTTTCAACTTGTGCAACTTTTTATAGAAGTAAGTTCATTTACAACACCTTTCCATATGAAATAAATAAAAAACAATATTGTTCGGAGAGAGAACGTATCGAAGAATTAGAAAGGGTGATTTTAAATTATCATAAAAAAGAAGAGAATAATTTTTTAGGTAGGAAAAAAGAATATGAAAACTTTATAAGACATGTATTAAAAGAAAAGTGTGATGATTTTAAGACGGACAATATATTTTTATCATCATTAGATGATAATGATCAGAAGTTCTTAATAAATAATAATGAAATGGAGAATATAAAAGATTATGTAGAAGATAAAAATAAAGATAATATAATAATAAAAGATGAAAATAAATTATATGAATATATAGAAAAAATAAATATTAAAAGTGAAATAATGAAAATATTTTCTATATGTGGTATTCGTATATCACCTAATATATTAATATTTTATATGTATGATATCATTTTAAAAATAAAAAAATGTTTAGATTATTACGATAAGGATATTATAAAATATGATACTATAAAAGATAAAGATAGATATTATAAAATAGGTAGATATTATTATTATGATTATCATCATGATGATAATAAAAATATAAAAGATAAAAAAAAAAAAAGTGTACCATGTCTTTTTTTAAACTTATATAAAAGTTTATCTAGTATATTATATACTACATGTGAGAATTCTATGCAAACAAATAATAAAAAATATATATCTATCAAGGAAGAAATAATAAATAATTATAATTCGATACATGATATTATATATAAAGTCCCCGCCTTTTTAAATATCAGTTTTTTATTTTATTATATTAATATGTGTTTATATATAGATCTAAGTAGGAAATCCAAAAATATGTATCTTCAAAATTTAAATAATTATATAAATTGTATAGCTGATGATGAAATGAACATTAGTGGAGAGGATTTTAATTATTTGGTTTTATGTATACGTTTATATTTTTTATTTTTTTCTTATAATGATATATTAAATATATTAAATGAAGGTTCAAAACATTTTTTATCGACACTTGTATTAATTCCTAATAACAATACTCATTCTACACAAATTGATGATAATATTAATTATGAATATATAATAAATTATTTAAATAAAAATGAAAAGCATATAGAAAATCAAAAAATGACATTATTTCCTTTTCATTTTTATCTATCTTCATTAAAAAATAAAATTATTTATATATTAGAAAAAAATGATGATTTTTATGTAAACGATTCAAATGTGCTTCGCTCTTACAACTTTTGGTGGTATGAATAATAAAGAATAGTAAATATGTTTATTATCAATATGTTATTTATTTAATTTTAATTGTATATGTGTCCATTATTATATCATCTTTTTATTTTCATGTATAAACTTATGTTATATATATATATATATATATATATATATATATATATATATATACATTTTAATTTTTATTTATGTATATTTTTCTTTTTCTTTCTTTGCAGTTATTTTATTGCCCAGAAGGAAAATTTTAAATTACTAAGCTTATGTAAGAGGCATGAATATGCGGATTTGTTTAATGATCAAACTAGAGATTCGGTTTTATCAAAATATGTTAATAAGGATTACCTTTACCTTTTTAATCAACAAATGAAGTAAACAGTTGAATGAATAAATAAATAAATAAATAAATAAATATATATATATATATATATATATATATTATTATTATTATATGTGTTGCAAATATATAAGTTTTCTTTTGTAATATTTTATTGAAAAGAAAAATTAAAATAATTTTATAACTATTATTTATATATATAAATATATTTGTTATATATTAATTTGTTATGGTAAAAATAAAAATTTTTATTATTTTGGGAAGACACAAAAAAAAAAAAAAAAAAAAAAAAATTTTAAATAAATTAATAAATAAATAAATAAATAAAAAAATAAAAAAATATGCAATATATTAAATTATTATATTCTTATAAGAGATAATATATTCCTACATATTTTTTCAATATGTTATTAATTTTTATACAATATAGAAAAAAAAAATAATAATAATAAAATAAATAAAATAAAATAAAATAAAATAATAATATTAAAAAAATATATTAAGAAAATTCTAATAATAAATAAATATGTATAAATATAATATTTATAATTGTCCCTTTGAATTATAATATAATAAAATTTTGTGCATATTAAAATGTATATATAAATAATAAAACCAGAGTAAACATTTAAATGCATTTTAATTATATAAAATAATATTATATTTATATACTTATCACATACATATTTATATATATATTATATATATTTAAATTAATATATATACATTATAAATATATATATTTTTTATTTTATATGTAGAACGAAATTTTGCTCTTTATTTATTTTTCCCAAAAAAAAAAAAAAAAATAAAAAAATAACATATATATTTATATAATATATTATTATATAATATTATTTCATATATAATAATTTTTATACCCAACTTGTTAAAATTTCTTTATATTATATTATATAACATTTTCTTTTTTTTTTTGGTTGATATGAATGAATAAATAAATATATAAAAATATTATATATATAATAATATACTTATCATTATGTGATAATTATATTTTTATTTTTCCGTATTGTTTTTTAATTAAAAAATTTGTACTTTTTATATAAAATAAAAAAAAATTTGTTATTAAATATAATATATATATATATATATATATATATATATTATATATATTTTAATGTAATTATGTATACATTTATTTTATAAGATATTATTAAATAGGTTTATTTATTTTATTTATTTATTTATTTATTTATTTATTTATTTATTTATTCATTTATTTATTCATTTAATTATTCATTTAATTATTCATTTAATTATTCATTTATTTATTGATTTATTTATTAATTTATTCATTTATTAATTTATTTATCATATATTTTTTGATAACATGAGTTATAATAGCAATTATGTAGATTACAATATTCATGATCGTAGAAAAACAAACAATGCAAATATTAAGGAGGAAGAAAATTCTTGGAGTAATATGAGTTACAACAAAGGTAATCATTTAAATAATAATGTAATGAAAAGAGGAGGACATATGGATATAACAAATAATAAAAATTTTATGGACATAAATATTAACGATATGAATAGTATGAATAATATCAATAATTTTTATAGTGGGCATCCAGCACATTTTAATAATACGGAAAATGACGAATCAGCACATTTATTAAATAAAAATTTACCGTTACAGAATACGTATGTTCATAACTTGATTAATCCAAATGATAATGTTACTGACCCATTTGGAAATAGCATAAATAAAAATACGTCCTCATCAAATTATGTGTCAGCTCATCCTATTATAGGAAGAAATAAAACGAAGGACATTTCAAATAGTAGCTATAATAATAGAAGTAATACAAGTACAATAAATAATAATAATAGTAATAATAATGGCAATATTTTTAATAATAATAATAATAATAGCAATATTTTTAATAATAATGATAATAGAAAATATTCATATATCAATAATACAAACACAACCATGATGAAACAATCTAGTATAATATTAAATCGTAACAACAACAACAACAACAACAACAATAATAATAATAATAATAATAATAATGTTACAAATAATTTAGTTAGTACTAATTTTAATGTGAATAATAAAGTTTCTAGCCATAGCAATTTATTGTATAATAGTAAAATTTTTTCAAATAATAATAACAGTGATTATTTTCAAAATAATAATAATAGTAATAATCGAATTAGTAACTCTAACATGGGGATACAACAAAATTATTCTAACAACTATTTAAAAACTAACGATTCAAAGGAAGGAAGAAATGTAATTTTATCTGACAATCTTCCTTTTGTGAATAATGTTAAAGATGATAATGATTTAAATAATAAGAATAAGTTTAATAATTATAAATCAAATTATAATGATAAACGTTTCGAAGAAAATAATATGAATATATCAGGTAATAGTATGAACGAATTTAATAATAATATGAAAAGTTCAGGAGATAGTAGTTTTGTTGGAAGTGTAGTAAGTAGTGTTATAGGATCGAGTGCATCAAATTTTTTTCAAAGCAAATTCTTAAATAATAAAGAGAATAGCAGAGGAAGGAATAAAGGAATTGTAGATAATATATTTGAAACATTAACAAATGATAAAGAATCAAAAAATGAGATCAATAATTTGGTACAACAAAAAGTTGCAAATATTGTAATGAATGAAATAGAAAAAAAAATTGAAATAAATCAGACCAGTTTTATATGTAACAAATTATCTGTATTGAGAGAATATTTTGATGTAACTCATGCATATGTTATACAGAAAATATTATTTATATTGGTTCCTTATATATATATACGAAAGGCATTATGTGAATCAAGAACATATTATGTATATACACACTTGAAAAGAAAAATGGAATCATTTGAAAAAAATAAAACATTCAATTCTGCATTTATATTAAATAATAATAATAATAATAATTTTACTAGGTCTAATTCAAATATCAATAACGAATATGCTCAACAAGGTGGAAGCTTTTTTTATAATGATAAAAGTAAAGGATATATAAGTAACACCCACAATAATAATAATAATATGAATAATATGAATAATATGAATAATATCAATAATATCAATAATATCAATAATAGTAATAATAATAGTAATAATAATAGTAATAATGTGTTTAATAATATGAACAATAATATTACACGACATAATTCAAACGATATTAATTATGTAGATTATAGCAATATTGGTATTTTTAAAGCAGATTTATATATTCCCTTAATGTCAAGTATTACTTATATATTATTATATACCTTAACAATAACAGCACAAAAGAAAAATTCAACTTTTAATCCTGATAATTTGTTTAATATATCATCATATGTATTTATTTTACTATTTCTAGAAACAGCTATTATAAAATTTTTATTTTTATTAACATGCAGAGATATTAATTTATCCTTTTTACATATTCTTTCTTTTATATCATATAAATTTGTTATAATGTGTGCTTTAATTATAACGAAAATATTTTTTTACTTTCTTTATTTTATATATGCATCTGTCTTTGCGGTTGAAGGGACATTTCCTGATATCACCATGAAAAATAATCTTCATGCGAATAAAAAAATGTTATCAAATAATTCACATAATACATTCAAAAATATGAATTATCAAGGAATTAGTAAATTCAGTCCATTCAATATTGTTTTATTTTTAAATAGTACTACAACATACAGATTAACACAATTATATTTTTATATAACTGTGACTATACAGATGATACAAATTTTTAAGTCCATACATTTATATATACATGACAATAATTCAAATTTATCACATAAAGTTAATATCAAAAGGATTAATGTGCTTATACTTATATTCTCATTGTCACAAATCTTTTTATGCTGGATACTTACACCATCTTTTACATAAACGAGGGGTATACATATATATAAATAAAAATAAAAAAAAAAAGAAAGGAAAGAAAAACATATGAATGAATCTAAATATTTTAATTGATGAGGTATTTTTTTTTTTTTTTTGGTATTTCATTCTTTCGTATATTAGATATTAATATTAAAAGCATTTAAAGAAAAGGAACAAACATGGATACAATAAATTATTATTTTTTTTTATTTAAAAATGTGAAAATTTTTTATATATGTGATTTATAGTATAAATATATATATATATATATATATTATATATCTTTTTGTGAATTATATAATTTTTTTATGTATCATGTATAAATATATACATAAAAGTATGAGATAAATTAATTATATTATTTTATATTATAATTTATTTTATTTTATTTTATTTTATTTTTTTTTTTTGTGGCCTTCAAAGATTCATTGTTGTAAATATATTAATAATAAAATAAAATTTCACATTAAACTTTTAACATAAAAATATTTTTTTTTTTTTTTTTTTTAAATATAAGTCAGTTAATATATATTATTATAAAACAAAAAACCACAAAAGAATATATATTTTATGTGTATTATTTATTATTATCTTATTCTAAAGATATAATATATTAAGGCTTAATTTTATTCTCTCTTCATATCATGAAATTGTATATTATATATATATATATATATATAGCATATTTTTTATATTATTTTATAATTATATATATTTTTTCTTTAGGTGCCTTATAATTTATGGCATACATAATTTTAACATATTTATTATTCATATTAATTTTTATTTTTTTTTACATTTTTATCGTATGTATAGTTTTTATGGTTCAACTTATTTTATAAGGAAAATGATAAATATGAAAAATAA
>LT969557.1:876300-888800 GCA_900097035.1 Plasmodium blacklocki (nom. inval.)
TCAGTTGAACGTTGATAGTGTATTGATGAGTATGTCTCATAGAGGTCGATTAAATGTTTTATTTAATGTATTACATAAACCATTAGAACAAATGATGTCAGAATTTCGAGGTAAAACTGGTTTTAGTGATAATATATGGGGAAATACTGGTGATGTAAAATATCATTTAGGTGTTGAAATTGATTATTATGATGAAGATTCACAAAGATATATACATATGGGTATAGTAGACAATTCGTCTCATTTGGAATCTGTTGATCCTATTTTAATGGGTCAAGCTAGAGCACAACAATATTATTGTAATGATATAGAAAAAAAGAAAGTGTTACCTATAACTATACATGGAGATGCCTCTATCGCTGGACAAGGTATTGCATATGAAACTTTTCAAATGTCTAAATTGCCAAGTTATAATGTAGGTGGTACAATACATATCGTAGTTAATAATCAAATAGGTTTCACTACATATCCAATAGATGCAAGATCAGGAAAGTACTGTACAGATATAGCTAAATGTATAGATATACCAATTATACATGTAAATGCAGATGATCCAGAAGCTGTAACATATGTATTTGAATTAGCTTTAGATATTAGAAATAAATTTAATATTGATACAATTATTGATATTATAGGTTATAGGAGATTTGGACATAACGAATTAGATATGCCTAAATTTACCAATCCATTATTATATGATGTAATAGCTAGACATAAATCTGTTTTAGATATATATAGTAAAAAATTAATTGATGAAAATATTATTACTCTTAAAGAATTTGAAGATAATAAAACTGAGATATTTAATTTCTATGAACAGGTGTATGAGAAATCAAAATCGTTTGTACCAACACCTAAGGAAAAATATTTACCTCAATGGGAGCATATGGTAACACCACAAAAATTTTCACCCTCACGAAAAACAGGAGTAGAAAAAGATGTATTAATAAATCTTGGGAAAAAAATATTTACATTACGTGAAAATTTCAGTGCTCATCCAATAATAACTAAATTATTTAAAAGTAGAATAGATAGTTTAGAAACAGGGAAAAATATAGATTTTGGTACTGCTGAATTATTAGCTTATGCAACTTTATTATCTGATGGATTCCATGCACGTTTGTCTGGTCAAGATTCACAAAGAGGAACTTTTTCTCATCGCCACGCTGTATTACATGATCAAATTACATATGAATCATATAACATATTTGATTCATTAAAAACACCACATAGCATAGAAGTCAATAATTCCTTGTTATCTGAATATGCATGTTTAGGTTATGAAATAGGATATAGTTATGAACATCCAGATGCTCTTGTTATATGGGAAGCTCAATTTGGTGATTTTGCTAATGGAGCTCAAGTTATGATTGATAATTATATTGCATCTGGTGAAACAAAATGGAATAAACAATCTGGTATTGTTATGTTATTACCTCATGGATATGATGGACAAGGTCCTGAGCATTCATCTGCTAGAATAGAAAGATTTTTACAATTATGTGATGATAGAGAAGATATAGCTACCTATTCTATTGAAAAAGATAATAAGATTATTCAACAGCATAATATGCAAGTTATTAATTGTAGTAAACCATCTAATTTTTTCCATGCACTAAGAAGACAAATGCATCGATCTTTTAGAAAACCTTTAATTGTAATAACACCAAAAAAGATGTTGAAAATGAGAATGGCATTTGATAACATCGAAAGTTTCTTAACCAACACTGAATTCTTACCTTATTTACCTGAAGAAGTGGGTTATAAATTGAAAGATAAAAGAGAAATCAAAAGAATTATATTATGTTCAGGACAAGTATATTATGATTTACTAAATTATAGATATACCAATAAAATTGATAATGTAGCTATTGCAAGAATAGAACAATTATCTCCTTTCCCATTTAAACAAATAATGAATGATTTGCAGACTTATCCAAATTTGAGAGATATTATATGGGCGCAAGAAGAACATATGAATATGGGTCCATGGTTTTATGTCTCTCGTCGTATTGAGGCATCTATAAAACAATTAAAAAAGGATAACCCCAAATGGAATATTGAAATCCCTGAGGTACGATATTCAGGAAGGGATGTATATGCAGCGCAGTCAGCAGGTGATCTTAATTTACATTTATATCAATTAGATGAATTTTTAGTTGACGCATTTAATTTGGATAAGAAATATAACATGCACGTGCAAAAATATACCGATGCTTTATAAAAAAATTTTTTGCATTATTAAATGGTCTATCCAAGCACACACATACATACATACATAGATACATCTATAAATACATACATATATAAATACATACATATATAAATACATACATATATAAATACATACATATATAAATACATACATATATAAATACATACATATATAAATATTCATACATATATAAATACATACATATATAAATTCATACATATATAAATACATACATATATAAATTCATACATATATAAATACATACATATATAAATTCATACATATATAAATACATACATATATATTTAAATGTGTTATCATCTAAATATATTATTTTTTATTTATTTTATTCTTTTTAATTCCATAAAATTTTTATGTTTAAATTAAACAAAGCATTTGTACAAATATAATTTGGAGTAGCACATTATATGCATTACTCATATATATGTATATATATGTATTTTTTTTTTTTTTTTTGTTTAAGATTTATATATGAAGTACATAAATAGATATGTGTATATATATAATATAATATAAAGATATATGTTTCATGTTTTAAAAATTCAATATATAAATATGTATTACATATTATTGTTAAGATTTTACTATAATTTTTTTTTAATTAAAATTATATTTTTTGTGAATTTGAATATATCATATATATATTTATGTTTAAAAGAGAAAAAAAAAAAAAAAAAAAAAAAAAAAAAAAAAAAAAAAATAAAACTTGTATGTTTATAAACAAAACAACTATAACATAAAAAAAATATGTATACAAATAAATAAATATAAATATATATAAATATATATATATATATATATATATATATATATATATATATAATATAATATCCAATATTACGAAAAATTGAACTATAATATATATCATAGATTATTAAGGTAAATAAGTAAACATATATATATATATATATATATATATATATATATATCACGTCGAATCATAAAAAAAAAAAAAAAAAAAAAAAAAATTCACTCTTGTATAGGCTCATTATACATATCCATTTTTGATAACAAATTATTTTGTAAACAATATTTGTGCATAAATTTTGAATAAAAATCTGTTTCCAATCCTTTTCCATGTGTATGTTTTCTTCTAGGAGAATTTTGTAGAGTACAAGACAAAAATATTAATTTATAAGACATTTGGAATGTTTTAATTTTATCATGAAATATAGCTTTTTGTTTTTCTTCAAATGTATTATATCCCCATTCACAAAAATATAATCTGATATTTTTATGAATTCTTGAATCATTATTTAAAGCATTTAAATCATCATATTTATGATCTACGATATGTATCATAGAATTGTTATTCTCTTGAAATGATTTGATAATAATATTTATTAAATCACATTTTTCTTTTAGTATATTCATATAATTGATATTATTCTTAAAATAATAATCTTTTTTCTGTGTTTTATTAAAATAATTTAAATAATTTATATCAATATTATATTTATCATAAATATAATCATCTGTTTGATTATGTTTCTGTTGATTATTAAAATAATCTGTTTTAAAAAGATTTCTTAGTTGAGATATAATTTTATTATATTTATTTGAATGATTTATATCAGATGGATATAAAGTATCATATCCAAAAATACGTAGCAAATTATTATCTTCTTTTCTTTCTATATGTAATCCAAATATATTTAATGTATATTTAATAAAATCATAATTTTCTGTAGTAGACATTATATATATAGGTTTTTTAAAAACATTAATATTATGATTTATAATATCTATACAAGTAAAATTAAAAGTTTCATGATTTTTTCTTTCTTCATCATTTAAATTATTACATATATATCTATATTTCATTAAATTGAGATATGCATTTTTATGTGTTCTCATTAAATTATTTCTAATTTTATTAAATTCATTGTGTACAAATTTATTATCAAATTTATATTTTTCATATAATTTTAAATATATATTATTTATATAAAAATCTTCAAACTCAGCACGGAAACATGGAAATATATTAAACAAGTTTTCTATATTTTTATATTTATAAATTATGTTGGGATTAAATGTTCCCATAGTTAATTCTTTAACAACATCATATCTATTAACATGATCACAATTCTTATTATTATTAATTATATTTTCTCTATTCACAGTTTTTATTTTTTTATTATTATCATATTCCCCATTTTGTTGTCTTCCACTTTTACAATTTTTAATTTCATTTAATTTTTTGGCTAGAACATTTTTTTCATTTGATAATGCTATCAGTTCATTTATATCATAATTATATTTTATACAAATATTATTTATTTCATCATATATATATTTAATTGCAATAACAAGATCTTCGTTTCTTTTTAAATATTTATAAATATGAAGAAGTCTGGTATATAAAAACTTGGGAATCAGTTTATGCAATATAAATGGGTCTCTCTCTCCAACCCACTCATTATATTTGTTGATATTATTATTATTATTATTATTATTACTGTTAATTATATTTGAGGTATCATTATTTTCATCCTTTTGATCTTTATCTTGAAATATATGATTTCCCTCTTTCTCAATAAATTCATACAGCATTAAATTGTTTACCTTCTTATTATTAAAAACAAAAGGTTCATTAAATATTTTTAAAAATGTTAAGAATGCTACTACTATTTTTTCTTGCTTATTCAAATTTATTACCCCATCGAAATTAAAAATAAACATATCATCTGGATAATAATTTAAAACATATGGCAATTCATAATTAGTATCTTTATATATTAATGTATTTTCTAAGTAACTACTTTTTTTATTTTGTCTTAATCTATATATATCATCACCTGATTCATTCTTTTTCATTCCTATATTATTATTACTATTATTACTATTATTATTATCATTATTATTATTATCATTATTATCATTATTTTTACTCTGTTCTATTGTTATATCAGCTAAATTGGGATCAAAACAAGGTACCTTTTTTACATCTTTTATTTCTATATCTTTAAGAATATTATATATACACAATCCTTCATCATATATAGATGTGTTTTTCTCTGTGCGAAAAATATTCACATTTAAATGTTTATTAATTTTTATATCTTCCTTTTCAAAATTTGTGATTTTTAAATTTTGTTCCTTCCCATTTTCAAGGTGGCCCTCATTATTATAATTATTATTATTATTATTATTATTATTATTATTGTGATTATTATTTTGATTATTATTATTATTATTACTATTAGAATGAACTATTATACTATATGACCTCTTCTTGATTTTCCCTAAACATAACTTTTTAAAACTGGTAATGTATAAAATATTATTATTTAAATATACCTTTTTAGATAATATAGGATTTAAAAATATAATGTAAAAGAAAACAAGGAAACAAGGGGAAAGAGAAAGGTACATTATCAATTATATATATGACGAATATTTATGAGCATTATAATAATAAATATATACATATATATATATATATATATATTTGGAGAGGCAGTGTTTTCTTTCTAACAAGGAAAACAATATGATATTTAAATTTTAAAATATTCCTTTTTTTGTTAGGCAAAAAAATTACATTTTCATTCATATAATGGTACATACTATATTATATAATATATATATTTTTTTTTTTTTCATCTTAACATGTGTATCACACAAACACAAAAATTATTAGGTTTATAAAAGAATAATAAAAAAAAAAAAAATAAAAAATTAATACATATATAAATATGCATATTAAGTAAAATTATACGTGTACACATATAATATATATATATATGTACATCTTTTTATTAAAGCTATTCCAAGAAAAAAGAAAAAAAATAATAAATTAGTTTTATTAAAAAAGTTAAATTACATAAACATATGTTGATATACACATAAAAAAAAAAAAAAAAAATACATATATATATATATATCATATAATATAATTTAATTTTCGGAAGTATCAGAACATTATAATGATGATAAAAACATATATATTTATTATATATATATATTATATTATATTTTTTTTTTTTTTTTTTTTTTTTTTTTTTTATTCTTTAAAATGTCAATTTTGAGTTATATTATATACCGCATGAAGAAACCAATAAGCCTTAAGAAAAATTTCATTCTCACATTTATACTTTATTAAAAAGAAAAGATAATGGATTTTAAAAAAAAAGAAGAAAGATATAAAATATTGATTATATATATATGGAAATGTTATATGATTATTAGTATAAAATGATTTCTGTATATAATTGTAAAATTTTTGTCTATCACTTAAAAGATCATATTGATTAATTTTGTAAATATGATTCAAGGTAATAGCTGCATTATATTTTATATTATTCATAAAAATACATCCAATATTAATAAGTATATTTATTATATTATTTTCATCTATATAAAGTCGATTTGTTTTATTCTTTTTAATATATTTTAAGAAGTTTAAGCTTTCATCACTACTAAAAGAAAAGTTACTGTTATTATTATTATCATCATTATAATGATTATTATTATTTTGTGTACTATCAAATGAATTATTACTATTTTCATTTTTATAGTTACTTTCTTTTTTTTTTTCTTTTGATTTCCTTTTTTTTATATTATTTTCATTTAATATATTCGAACTATTACTTGATAATTCATTTGTTTTATACATTCCTATCATGTCATTTATATGGTTATTGTTATGATTATTAGTCAATGGACATTTTTTTATATTTTTATTTATTTTTTTTTGGCTAGCTATGTTCTTTCGAAATATAGCATCATTGTTTTTATATTTTCCAAAGTGCTTAATAAAACTTTGATCATTTTTTAATTCATCAAAATAATACGAATAACATTCAAGCGAATCATTATAATTATTTCTATTGAATAGATCTAAATCTTTGTCATTATAAGATTTATTTATAATATGATGATAAAAAATTATATTATTACAAAAATATGACATGTTTAATTTTTGTTTTTTTTGAGATATATATTTAAAATCCATACTACATATAGATATACATAAATCAAAAAAAGAGTTGATAATTATATCAAATGTGTTAGGTAAAAATTCTTTTCTTTTATCTTTTTCAAATATAAATATATCATTTCTTATACACGAAGGATTTTTATTTTCTTTCCTGTTTATAAATTTTTGTTTTTTTACAATGAGTTCTATTATATTTGTTACATTAAGAGCCTCATCATTGATACTTGTTATTTCTTCAGAAGAGAAAGCATTATATATATAATTCTTACTATTATTATAAAGTGTGCAGATTTTTTGAATATTTTTTTTTCTTGTTAAAACATTAATTTGGTTATATGGTTTATTTGACGAATGTTTCTTTTGCTCGCATAAGCCATGAGTTCTGGTAGGTCCATCTTCTAAAAAAAAAAAAAAATAAATAATCATATATATATATATATATATATATATATATATAATGAAGAATAGTCATTGATTTATTCTTTATTTATTTATTTATTTATTTATATTTTTTTATTTTTTTTTGTATTTTATTTTTTGAGGTACCTCTTTTTTCATCTGGTAAATAGGATAGATCAAGGGACATGTCGTTATGAAAAACATTTGATTGACACTGCACGACATTTTTATATTTATAAATTAGCTTAATTGAGAAGGATAAGAATATATTCAAATAGGGTGAAGAAAAGTATACATTATGAAAATGTAAGAAGGTATAAAATATATTAATTATAAAAAAAAGGAAAGAATCAAGAATTATATTATTTTCATTATAATAATTCTTTGAATAATTATATAATGTTAAATTATCACTTGAATCACTATTTTCATATGAACTACAATTTGAATGTATAATATCATCATTTTTATTGTGATAATATTTATTTTGTATAAATTTGAATATATCATTATATATATGTTGATCTTTATTATTTATAATATTATTATCATTTTGTGATTGTATATAAAGAAAATCATCTTTTTCTAATTCACTTTTATTTTTATATTTTTTCTTCTTTGTCTCTTTTTGTTTTTTTATATACTCCATTAATTCTTTTGCATTTAATAAAGTTTCTATTTGATTATTGAATAATTTGTATGTATATAATTTATTTCTTTTAATTTTTTTTTTAATATATTCATTATTGATTAATGTTGGTTCTTTATATATACTATTTAAATGTAGTGTATCAATATTATATTCTTCTTCATCATATTCATTTTGATTTTTCTCTTCATGTTCTTTAACGTTTTCTATTTTTCTTTTGACTGTATAGTTATTCACATTATGTGCTTCATTTAATATATTATCATTTTCTTCATACATATTTTTCATATTTATTTTATTCATATAAAAAGCAAAGAACTGTTCATTGCATATTATACTCAAGCTTTTAATTAGATTTTCAAAGCCTATGTAATTTAATAATTTGTCTTTTTCGATATTTTTATAATATAAATAGATATATTTCATTTGTAGATGATGTTTTATGAATTTAAAAAATTTATCATTATTAATATATTGCTGAGAAATGTTAGTAGGTCTCTTAGTTTTGTCATATTTTTTACATCCTTCAATAGGTTTATCATTACTTTTACTTTTTTTTTTTTTTATATCTTTCTTATGTGGTGTCATATGTATGTAATGAATATTATCATTATTATTATTATATTGATTGCTTGTTTCTCTTTTCTCATTTATCTCACCTATTTCTTCCCCTTCGGATGTCATATTATAATCTTCTTTATTTATCATATTTGCTAGTACTTGGTTACATTCTTGTAATATATTATTTCCATGTTTTGTATTGAGTATTCGAAAGTTCAATTTTTTAAAATTATTTTTGAGTTGAAATGTATGTAACATTTTTATATCATTATTAAATGAATTAATATTATCTATATCGTTTTGTTTTTCTTTTGTAAATTTATTAATAATATGACTTACATCCATTTTGTTCAGATCTTGTAAGGAATTCTCACTTGCTAAACTATTGAACAGTGTTATATTATCCTTAGTTGTGTTATATTTATTTTTATAATATAAATTAACATATTGGTTATCCACATTGTGTTTGTATTTATTTATCAAATAATGTATAGAGATATCTTCATCAGTTATATCTTTTTCGAGTCCACGACAATTATTATTATCATTATTATTATCATTATTATTATCATTATTTTTTTTTTTATTTTTTTTAACATTCAAATATAATTTTTCCTCTTTCAATGAAGGTTCCAATGGATTTGATATACACGTATTTATCAATGCATCATTATTTATATTGAAAAGAATATTATTATTTGTTATAATTTTTTTTTTTTTTCCTATATCATCACCTTGAAACATAAACCTATTTGTATCATCTTTATTAGATTGTATAAATTTATATAAATTATTAAAAATATTGTTCTTAACCTTTTTGGACAAATAAATCAAATAAGTACTGATAAGAAAAGGGTTTTTTTGATTAAGCATAATTCTTGTCAAATATATGTGAAATAATGTTGATAATATAGACAAAGAAAAATATAATAATATATATAAATGTTCAATTTTTAATTTTTTAAATATGGAATATATATGTTTAAATTGATAATATTGTTTCATATTAAAATTATTTGCATTTGAAAACAAGAAATATTTATTTTGTAATGAATTTTTTTTTTTGTTATCTATCAATTGGGAATCGTAAGACCTATTTTTATTTTTTGAATAAAAATTTTGATATAAATTTCTAAGGCTATTTTGACTTTCTGATAAATTAAAAAATAATTTATTAAAAATATTTTTTGTATCTTTTCGTTTTTTTTTTTTATGTGTATATTCATTGAACAAGGTATTATCATTTTTATCATCATCTACATAATAAATATTTTCTTCCTTATTAAAAAATATGCATTGCTCATTTGTTTTATTGTTTAATTGTTCATATTCTGAGAATGACTGATTGCTGTAGTTACTAGAAGAGTTGGATTTATTAACAGTAAAAAAATTTTCATTTCTTTTTTTTGAGTAGTTATAAGGAAACTTCACTGTTTCGGTTTTGTAATAATTTGGATCTGCATCTGTATCTGCACGAGTAAAAAAATATAACATATATGTAGAATATATGTAATATAAATAAATAAATAAATATATATATATATATATATATATATATATATATATATACATATATATATGTGTGTGTTTAGTTTTATTTATTTTATTTATGCTTTCTTACCTTTTTTAAAATTTTGTACAAGTGATGATACACTTGTGTCTAAACCCTTGTTACAAGAGAAATCATTCTGATTCTCTTTTTTATGATGGGCATTTTTATTCATCATTTCATTGTAATGTTCTTCATTGTTATCATTCGTTTTTACGTTCTCATATGTATTCTTCAAGTTGTTATATACATGATCGAAATAACATGAGTTTTTATAATAATAATAATATTCTACCAGTATTAAAAAGTTATTATATATTAAATAAAGAAAGGGATCTTTTTGGTCCCCACATATATATGTACTTAAAAAAAGAAAACGATTATATAGATGACTGTTTATTAATAAAACATATAAAAATTCGATATATATATCAGTATGATTATTACATAAATGTAATAAGTTATTTATAAATTTATCATAATATTCAAGGATATTAAAAGAAGAATTAAAATCTTTTTTATACTTCCCATTTGATATATACCTATATTTTCCTTCTTTAAATTTTATATATTTATGTATTATAAATTCGTTATTATAATTATCATTCTTTAAAAAAAAAAATGCGTAATTATTATCATTACTATTAGATTTATATTTATCAAAATTAATCTTTCTTCTTATGTATTTAATATATTTCTTTCTATATAACGATATGTTATTAGTTAAAAAAATAAGTTCGTACAATAATTCTTTAACTTTCTGATTATATATAAATATATTATTCTTAATGATTTTATTATCCTTCATTTTTTAAAATACAAAAATGAATAAATATAAATATAAATATATATATATATATATATTATTATTATTATTATACTTTTAATTTATATTAATAATTAAAAACAAATGGACATATGTATTATATATTATATATGTCTGAATATTAAAACAAATGCAATGATTTTATAAATTCTTAAAAGATTAAAGAAGCTTTCATAGTTACAATCTTGAATTTTTTTTTTAATATATTTTCTTAAATAAGGAAATGTTTAATGGGTTACTTAAATAAGTATAATATATATATATATATATATTATATATATGTGCCACATAATTAAAAACAAAAAATAAATAAAAATTAAATAAAAAAAAAAATAAAATAAATAAATAAATAAAACATAATAAATATATATATACATATATATATATATATTATAATATTTACAATTTTGTGTTCTTTCCTAATCATTTTATATATCTCATATATATATAAAGAAAAAGATAGTTATTTTCATTTTTGAAGTACAGTATTTCTAAACGTTATCTTAAAACAAAATTTAATACATTGCACACAAAAAGTAAATTATTCTTCAAACGTCTTGATTTTTTTTTTAAGATTAAATCAAAATTTAATTTCCCCGTTTTTTTTTTTTTTTTTTTTATTAATCGTTTCATTAAAAAATTGAATAAGTGAAATAAAAAAAAGAAATAGTACATATAAAAGGGAATATTAAAAATTTTTAGGACTGTTATATTTATGAATATGAACAAATATAAATAAATAAATAAATATATATATATATATATATATATATATATATATAATATTTTTTGGTATTACTTTTTTTTTTTTTTTTTTTTTTTATTCAAAATATATATATATATATTTATTTTTTTTTTCAATAGAAATAAAAAAGATTTACAATTAAAAAATAAAAAACAATATCACTCATTTTTTGAAATTATGAATGAATGTATTATCATAATATCATTAAATACATTTTTTTTTTTTTTTTTTTTTTTCTTGTTTTATGGATAGGCATTTTATAAAATGTAGAAGTATATCAATAAGTGTATTCCTTTTCCTTTGCTTTCTTTTTTTTTTTTTTTTTTTTTTATATTTAAATGAGGAAATATGAAGCACTTAACATGAATTAATCATATATTGAATGTTGTCGTCTTATAACTTTTAAAATGAATTATATAATTTTTCATGATGCTATTATAAAATAAAATATGATACTTAAAGCAGATATAAAGAAAATATATTATATATATATATATATATATATATATATATATGTGTATTTATTAAAAATATGAATGTGTAAAATTATATTTTATACGATATATTATATGTTATAAATATAATGACAGATA
>LT969557.1:891300-893800 GCA_900097035.1 Plasmodium blacklocki (nom. inval.)
ATATTATTTTTATTTTTATTTATTATTTTTATTTTTTATTTTTTATTTTTATTTTATTTTTATTTTTTTTATTTTTTTCTTAACATAAATAAAAATGGAGAGTATGCCCAGCGAGACAACAATAAATTCTGAGCAGTACAAAAGTAAAGAAAGCAACAATATTTGTAGAAATGAGAAATCTACTGCATATTCTGAAAATTCAGATATATCTAATAATAAAGAGGATTATAGTGATAGAAAAGAAAATTTTGATAAGAAATTATGTGATAACATGAATGACAAAATAAATATATATGATAATATAATAAGTGAGATAAAAGAATTATATAATGGTAATATTGTTATGAATAATAAAGGATTAGATAAATTAAATATAAGAAATGTTGCCAAAGGTTTATTTCTAAATATAAATAAGACTATATCAAAAAAGGTTAGGGTATTAGTTATAGGAAATTCTTCATCTGGAAAAAGTACATTTATAAATTGGTTTTTACAAGAAAATATACAAAAAACGGGTTATGAGTATGAAACAAATAATTTTACTCTTATTACAAGTGGAAATTATTTCTCAGAATTCAATGGTGATATAACAGTAAGAACGTTTGATTTCTTAAAACAAATATCTAATAGAAATAGAAATTTTAAGAATAATTTATGTACTAAGATGTATGTTAGTAAAAATATGGAAACAAAAAATATAGATTTCATAGATACACCAGGACTAAAAGATATTATGAATAAATTAGATTTTGATATAAATAGTATTATTTATGACTTATCTGATTATGTTGATATCATATTAGTTTTTTTTGATTCATCTGGAAAATCCTTAAGTAATCGTTTATTATTAATAATTAAAGAAATTTATGAAAAACATATGGAAAAAATTATTTTTATTTTTTCAAAAATTGATGAAATTAAACATGAAGAAGATCGAATTAAACTTTTATGTCAAACTACACAATGTTTAACAACCAAAATTAACATTAGACATAATATTGATTTATTACCTATATATATACATGGTGCAAAAACAGGAAGATATCTTTTTGAAAGTAACAAAAATGTTGATGACTTATGTATTGTTAATAGAATTAATGATATTATATATGAAATTAAAAAATTGTTTTTCAAAAAATTAGAAAGAGACTTATATTGTTTGATAAATGATTGTGATAGTATCATAAATAAAATATTAGACATATTAAAGACGGATGGTGAAAGAAGGATGCACAAATCATCCCTAAAGCGAGAGAGTAAAAAGAAATACTATATACATATATATTGATTTATTTGTAAATATATGAAACCACACATATATATATATATATATATATATATATATATATATATTTATATATGTATATTTATATATGTATATATTTTTTCCATTATATAGGAGTAAAACATACGGTTATACAAGTTTTCCTCTTTTTGGTTTTTATGTTACTTTTATTCATGCAGCTGCCCGAACAAAATTATTACAAGGGTCTTCTCTTGAGGTAAGCGCATATGAATGAGTAAATATATATATAATATATATAATATGTACAGATACAAACATACATATATATATATATATATATATATATATTTATTTATTTATTTATTTATTTATTTATTTTTTTTTTTTGTAGCCATTTTAATTTTGGTAACAATAGCATCTATATAAATTATGTTAAGAACACCGGAGTTATGCTAAACAATTGTAAGAATATATAAAAATGCAAATATCCCAGATTAATAAATATTTGATCATATTTTTAATTGATGTAATAATTATATGTATATATTTATATTTTTTTTTTTTTTTTTTTTTTAATTTTTAGGGGAAAATTCTTATATAATGATAAATGTCATTTTAGTTTTCTTTTTTTTATTAAGTGGTATTATGAAAAAGAAATTTTCGAAGAATATTAAAACGTTACATGTATCAAGCAAGGAAATATTGAGGGTAAGGGAAGAAAAGTAAAATAAATATAATAATTTTATTTATATATTATGAAAATATAAAATAACAACCACATATACATACATATATATATATATATATATATATATATATATATATATATATATATATATATATATATATGTATATTTATATACATATTTGATTATTTATTATTATTATATATTTTTCTTTTTTTCTTTTTTTTTGTAATTCCCTTTTTAGGAACAACTCACCTTTGCCAAGTTTGCAAAAGATAGAGGAAAGTATTTGGCAAAAACTTTTTACGAATTAAAACAAACATGATAAAAAGATCACATAAAATAAAAAGAAAGGATGCAATATATATATATATATATATATATATTAACTGATAGTTTATCTTAAAAAAAGATATACATTTTTAAAAATAAATAATTATAAAATAATACATATTTTTTATAAATTTATTTATATAAATATATATTTTATTTTATTTAATTATATTTACTATTTCTATATATTATCATTATTCCATGTGGAATAAAAAATATATATTTATATATATAT
>LT969557.1:896083-916083 GCA_900097035.1 Plasmodium blacklocki (nom. inval.)
ATAATAATAATAATAACAATAATAATAATAACAAGAACAATAATAACAACAATAATAAGAACAATAATAACAACAATTATAATAATAACAATAATAATAACAACAATTATAATAATAACAATAATAATAGTAGTAGTAATGATGTTCATGTTAATAATACCCCGAGCCATGAAGATATGGAAAGTTGTAATTATATAAAGAATAACAAACATATAAATGTAATAAATCATTTTAAGAACAGCTTCTTTAATGAAAATATAAATAATATATGTTCTTGTCATAACATAAGTGATTTTATTAAAAAAAGTTTCCTTAATGAAAATCAAATAAAGATATATTTATATCAACTAATAAGAGCTACATTATATCTTCATAGTCTTTGTATAACTCATAGAGATATAAAACCACAAAATATACTTATTTTTTTAAATAAAACGAATAAAATTAGAAGGAATAAGACATATATAAATAATAAAAAGTGTCTTATATGTATACAGAATAATTTTAATATTCAATATATAATGAAGAAAAAATATAATAATCAATTGAAAATGTTTGAATTTAATAATGAGATGAAGCAGAATCATGATGAAATATCTAATGATGATAAGACATCAGATGTTTGTGATGTGTCGTGGGATGATAAATTATCAAATGTTAATGATATATCCAGTTGTGATAAGATATCTAATTATAATAATATATATAATGGTGATAATAAATCAAAGAGTGAAGAAAACTGTTGTGAAGATATTAGGAATCATGACAATATGAATGATCCAAGTTATAAAATATCAAATATTAAAAACAATTTACATGATAAGAATAAGAAAGAAAATCATACTATAGATGATATACAATGTAATGATAATTTTTCATTAAAAAATAAAAAACAAGATGATTTACAAGTTTCTAAAAATAATGATAAAAAAAAAGATATATATCTAGAAGAAATGCAATTATTTGGTAAGGATAAATATGAAGGAAGAACACCTCCTTTAAATGATTATAATAAATATGATAAAAATTGTAATAATAATAATATTAATATAATCAGTAATCAAGATGATTGTTTAGCTAAAAATAATTTAAGATTAAAACGATTAGTAAGTATGACAAATTTGAATGAAAGAAATTATTATATGATAATAAATGATAATACAGATAAGATATGTGATAAATCTTTAACATACGATGATGATATAACAAATAAAAAAAATAAGGCAAATATAGATAAATCAAAGAATGATAATATATCAGAAAATAAGGATACTCTAATAGTATCAACAAACAATAACAATAATAATAAAAATTATAACAATAATAAAAATAACAATAATAATAGTGCAGATGATGACGATTTTAATTATGATGATCTATCAGATCAACAAAGTTTAGATAAGTTATATATAAATACCATAATGTATAAATATATAAAATTATGTGATTTTAATACATCCATAAAATTAAAGGAAAATTATAAATATTTTAGTTATGTCTGTTCTAGATATTATAGGGCACCAGAATTATTGTTCGGTTCAAATTATTATAGTCAGGCTATAGATACATGGTCAATAGGTGTGTTGAAAAAAAAAAAAAATAGAAAAAGAAAACATTACATATATATATACATATACATATACATATATATATACATATACATATATATATACATATACATATACATATACATATATATATACATATACATATACATATACATATTCATATACATATTCATTTATTTGCTTATATATTATAATTATATTTTTACCTTAGGATGTGTTATGGGAGAGTTACTTCTAGGAAAGCCTTTGTTTTTAGGTGAGTGCGCATCAGACCAACTAGTAGAAATAATAAAAATTTTAGGTACGCCAAACGATGAAGATTTTTTATCATTTCGAAGTGTATATAAGAATATAAAATTTCCAGATATTAAACCTATAACATTAGAAAAGGTTATAAGTCATAATTGTTCAAAGGAAAGCTTGGATTTATTATCAGAATTATTACAATTTAATCCACAAAAAAGGATAAAATTATGTCATGCACTTTTACATAATTATTTTGATGATATAAGAAATTTAAAAGTATTTCAGAAAGATATCAATATATTTGATAAATATAAATTACCATATAATACAAACTGCTTTAATTTTACAAAAGAAGAATTATTACATTTTACTATAGAAGAGAGGAAAATATTAATACCTCAACATGTAAGACAAAATAAATCAGATGAAGTAATGCAATATATAGATATGACACCTGATCATTTTGATAAACTGTATCCAAATAAGATACACTTAACATGTTAAACGAAGCATAACATATATATATATATATTTATTTATTTATTTATTTATATTTATTTATATTTATTTATTTATTTATATTTATATATATATTTATTTATTTATATTTATATATATTTATTTATTTATATTTATATATAGATTTATTTATTTTTATTTTTTTCTATATATTTTATTTTTTTATAAGCTCTTTTAATAATGTAACACATTTAAAATTTTTGAATTCTTATATATTATATCTCCATTTATATATATATGTATATTTTTTTTTTTTTTTTTTTTTTGTTTTGGTTCCTTGTTCTTCCCAATATGAACACACATAATTTGTAAATAAAATTTATTTTAATTATTATGTTTTTATTTTTACTTTTTTTGTGATTAATAAATAATACACCTTTAGAACATTTTTTTTAGATTCTATATATTTGTATTTGTTTATGCATACATACAATTTTGAAAACGCCACAAATTTTTATCTCAAAAAAAGATGTTCTATAAATATCTAGGTTATACGAAAATTTATATTTTGATTTTATGATTTCTAATCTAAAAATAATATTATAAAGACTATTGAACTTATATCAATACATATGTTGATTTCAATACATATGTTGATTTTAATACATACGTTGATTTCAATACATATGTTGATTTCAATACATATGTTGATTGCAATATATATGTTGATTGCAATATATATGTTGATTGCAATATATATGTTGTATGGATATATTTATTTTTATTAAAAAAAAAAAATAAATAATAATAATACAAAGAAATAGAAAAAATATATTAATAAATATAAATGTTTTAATTGTTGTATGATAAAAATATTATTGGATATAAATGAAGCTAGAAATTAATAATGTCAAGAATTTTAGATATAAACAATCAAAAAAATAAAATTATATAAAATAAAATAATAAATGATATTTTAGATAAAGTAATATATTAATATATATATATATATATATATATATATATATATATAATATTATGTATACCATAATATTAATAAAAATTATTCCCTTTAATTTATGCCACATAAAACATATATATGTAATAATAAATATATATATAGTATTATATTTTTTTTTAAATATGTTTAATTATTCATATATTAAATATTATTTTATATATACTGACATATAATATAAAGAATATTACAAATATGTTTTTTTGTATATAAAATAACTTCCTGCTTTTTTTAATATATATATATATATATATATATATTTATTTATTTATTTATTTAATTATATCATTTTATTTTTATTTTAAAAAAAATACTTCATTTTTCAGGCTACTCATCTAAGCCGATATTTAATCATAATTCTTTTCATTAAATTATGGAAAGAAATGCAAATAAGTTTGTAGGAGGTAAATTAAAATTAAAAATTAAAAAGAAAAAGATAGATAAAAAGAAAGTAAGCAATGCAAAACAAAAGGATATAGAAAAAGAAGAAAAAAATATAGTGACTGGAAGTGGAAGAATTGTAACAATCAAAAATACAATTCAAGGATTTGATACAAACTTTATAGAGGAATTAAAAGTAGGGTATGAAATTATTTTAGAACATCCAACTAGTTTACAAACCGAAAAAAGAATTGTTACTTCGATCTTAAGTAATAAAACTGTACTAGTGAATGAAGAATTTACAAGTGATATTAGTACGACATGTAAATTTTATATAAATAAAATAGAAAAAAATAATAAAACATTTCAAAATAATACAAATGATAATAATAATAATTTGGAATATGCCAAAGTTATAGAGAACAAAAATAAACATGATGTTATTAAAATAAGGCAGAAAGTAGGCTTATGGTCCTATAAAACAGTTGATAAAAAAATTAAAGGAAATATGACAAATGAGCAAAAATTAGATGAACGAGTTAAAAGTGGAAGAGATAAGTTCTGTTGGTAATTATTGACGCATGTCATATGAAATATTCTATAAATGATATTACTTGACCATATACATGATACATATCTAATAATGTATATATATATATATATATATAATTTTTTTTATTAATAAGTTCATTTTTAGTTATAACCATAAAACATTGTTTTATAAAATAATTTTTTTTTTTTGTCAACATTATAACACATTGTTATTAAAAAATACAAAAATTCAAATGATAAAAAATTTAAAGATAAACCAATAAATAAATATATATATATATATATATATATGTATTCGATTTGATATAGGACGAAATTTATTTTTCAGAAAAAAAAAATAACAAAAAAAATATATATATATATGTATGTATATATATATATATATATATATATATATATATATATATATATATTTATTTATTTATTTATATACATACACATATATTTGTATGTTAAAATATTCATGCGTAAATTTTGCTCTTAACTTTTGGCTACTTGAAATTTTGCTGATACATATTTCAATAACCAATCTGCCTCAATTTTCGTAACAATTCGAGCATACAATCTTTTTGTTTGTACAATATCAGAATAAAATATAAAGGTTGGTTTAATATAAGAGTTAAAAAGAGTTGATGATGGATGAATTCTTATTTTTGTCTTATTTACTAAATTTATGTAAACATTTATATTTGATGTTGATTTGGCTATATTAAAAAAACATGCCTTACATAAGCAAATTAAAATTTGATCCCATTTATGCATATGTAATTTTTTTGGTATTTCAATTTTCATTTTGTTTTTCATAATTTCTAATAATTGTACTTTTATTTTTTCTACCTGCTGTAATATTTCATTATTTAAAGCATATATATTACAAAAATGTTTTTTTTCTTTAATATCAGCTTCTTTCCATAAATAAAAAATATGTAATAATGTTAAATGGTCTCCATCTGGATGTATAAGTTTTCTTCTTGCAACATTAATTAATTTATTCTTATCATTCATTTTTTTTTCTCCAATATCATCGTCATTATTATTACTATCATTATCATCATCGTCATCTTGTTCAAGATTATTATTTTTTCCTTTTTTTTTATCATCATTTTCTAATTTCTTTATATTTTCCTTCGAATCTTGAACAGAATGCTTATGCACGCTTTTTTGTTCTTCATTATTATTTTTTTTTTTGTTGAAGGAGTCATTATTCATTGTATCCAAATCTTCATAAAAATTATAATTTAAAAAAATACTGTCGCAGTTAAGTAACGCTACAATTGTAGCTATTTCGTCTATGCAATTAAATTCTATGGAACATAATAATATATTAGCGTATATAGGATTTAAAGGAAACAAGCACAGCTTCTTTCCCAAATCAGTTAAGTTATTATTCATATCAATAGCGTTTATTTTAAAAAGCATTTTTGCTGAATGTACAAAAAGTTCCTTCCTTGGATTTTCCGGAAAATTGAATTCAAGGGGGTTATTAATATTCATGGCCTAAAATAAGTAAACATGGGGATATAATACACACAAGTGTATATATATATATATATATATATGTATATATTTTTTTTTTTTTTTTTTTTTTTTGTTCATTTATTTACTTGTATTCATTCAATTGTATATACTAATATATCATTTCTCACCTTTAATTCCAAATATATTTGAGTCAAATCTGAACGGAAAATTTCAGGTATTAAAAAAGGATTCATATTCTCATATTCCTCTTTTGTATATATTCGATATACCTGTCCTGGTGCTTCTCTTCCTGCTCTTCCACTCCTTTGAATTGCAGAATCTTTAGATATTTGAGTTACTCTTAAAACATTGCTTCCCCTATTTACATCAAAATATTTTATTTTCACTTTTCCGCTGTCAATTACATATTTTATATTTGGAATGGTCACGGATGTTTCTGCAATGTTGGTACTTAAAATTACCTGACGTGTTCATAAACAATTAGAAAATAAATTAATAAATATATGGGAAAATATTGCTATATAAATAAATAAATATAAATATAAATATAAATAAATATATATATATATATTATGAAATACCTTATAAATTCTATTATAATATATTTGTATGTAGCTTTTATTTTCTTATGTTCATAAAATTATGAACAGTTCAGAAATTTTAAAAAAAAAAAAAAAAAAATATATGTATATATATATATATATATATATATATATATATATATATATAAAGACATATTATATGTATAATATAATATACCTATTATATAACAAATTGAATATAATTCATAAGTACATAATAATATATTAATTTTACCTTCCTTGTGTTGGGGGGAACAGGATCAAATATAATTTTTTGTTTTTTATTTGGAAGTGATGAATAAAGTTGTAAGATTTTCATATTATAAATTTTATCAGGAATTATTTCCGTTTTACCAAAATGAAAACAAATTTCATTAAGAATATGATCATCGGTATTAAATTTATTATTTATTTTATTTTGAAAATCATTTTGATTATTATAATTATTTCCTTCTTTCATTAATTTATTTAATAAATTTCCTTTATATATTATTTTTAATTTTTCTTTTAACATAATATTTACCATTTCGATTTCTTCTTGACCCGGTAAGAATACTAAAATGTCACCAAGGCTTTTATGTTCGGTCTTTTTTATATCTTCGTTTATGTTGTACATAAAATTATCATCTGTCTGTATATTGTTTTTTTCCTCTATTTCATTTATATCATGAGTTTGATTTGATTCATTTGGTACATTTGGTACATTTGGTATATTTGGTACATTTGGTACATTTGGTACATTTGGTACATTTGGTACGTTTGGTTCATTTTGTTTAAGATCATCATCATTCTCAAATTCTGATGAATATGAAGTATTACCAAAATGTATTTGTAATATTGTACTTACAACTGATAGAATATAATCTTCTATATTTTTTCTAGGATAATATATTGTAATTTTATGAAGCTTATGAGGAATAGTTATAATTGGTGGGTTGTTAAAGAATTGATTAAATATGTTTATATCAAACGTTGCAGACATTAGTATAATTTTAATTTTTTTTCTTTTTTGTAACAAAATTTTTGTATAACCTAATAAGACATCAGTTCTAATAGACCTTTCATGAATTTCATCTAGAATTAAAAATTTATATTTTTTTAATAAAGGATCATTCATAATTTCTCTAATTAATATACCATCGGTTACAAATTTTATTCTAGTTTTATCAGAACATACATTTTTAAATCTTATAGTATAACCAACGTAATTACCTATATCACCTCTCTTCATTTCTTTGGAAACTCTTTCAGCAACAGTTATAGTTGCTACTCTTCTGGGAAGAGATATTAACATTTTTTTTTTCTCCTTCTTTTTCTTTTTTTCATCATTTTTATGTTTTATATTATCATATTTTTTCTCTTTTTTATCAAAAAATATTTCATTTATTATTTGCGGAACTTGAGTGGTCTTTCCACAACCTGTTTCTCCTTTTATTATGATTAAATTATTTTTTTTTATCAATTTTTTAATTTCATGTTTGTATTTTAATATGGGTAATTCTATCATTTTTTTTTTTTTTTTTGTAAAGCTAAGTAAATGATTATTTTCTCAAAAAAAGGAACAAATAAAAATATATCTCTATATATATATATATATATATATATATATATATATATTTATATTATATATTTAATTATATAATTTATGCATTTATTTATCCCATATTAATTGTATTATCATTTCATTATTAGCATATATATATTTTTTATATATGTTTAACTATGACATTGTTATGACACAAAAAAATAAAAAGATGTTTTTATTAAGATGTATATAAATATAAATATATATATATATATATGTTAATAAAAAATATTTTACGTAAAAATTATAATTAAGGAAAATAATTAAAAAATATGTGATCTACATATATATATATTATATATATATAATTGTATTATATTTTTATATGTATAGTAAAAAAAAAAAAAAAAAAAATTTTTATGATGGATATTTCTTGTTTATAACTAATATTATATAGAATATATGACAACTCGGTTTTATTAGAAAATTTTTATATCCTTTTATATTTGTATGAAGAAAAATATGGTACATATGAATAAATATTTATTAATTTAATTTTTCTTTTTTTATTTTTTTAGAACTGTTTAATATATTTGTAAAAATATATATTATATATAATATATATATATATATATATATATATATTTAAAATAAAAAAAAAAGTATTTTAAAATTTGCATATTAACCTAGAACAATTATTTTCTATAATTAAAAGTATTATATATATATTTAAAAATTAATATAAAAAAAACGATCTTTTTAATATATTATGTTCCGTAGTGATGTTGTAAAGAATAAATGATTAAAAAAGAATATATATATAAATATATATATATTTATACATTATATATATTTTTTTTTTTTAAAGTAGAAAATTTGTATGTGGCATTATTTTTATTTTTATAAAAAATCCAAATAGATAAAATGGTAAATATACAAATTTATAAAAAAGTAACCATCATATTGTTTTTATTTTATGAAATCTTAACATGGTTCCCATTGGAGAAAAATAAATACTAATAAAAGAACAAATAACTTTTGCTTTTAAAAAAATTTTTTTTTTTTTTTTTCCAAACAAGGGAAATCATTAAAAAACAATTTGATGATTTATTGCTACAAAAAAAGTAAATGAGAAAGGAACTTACAAATTAATATATAATATTATACTTTTTAATAAATAATATAAACATATTTTAATAATATTTAAAACTTTTATATATATTATACATTTAATTAGTAACATAAACATCGAACTCTGAAATAATACAAATAATATTATTTTAAAAAATATGGAAAATTAAAAAAATATAAATATACATTTATTTTTTTTTATATAATTATTATGGTAATAAAAATAAGTAATAATATTAAAATAATATATTACAACATATATACATTATGTACAATATATATATATATATATATATGTAATTGTGTGCACTGGCCAATTTTTTAAATTAAACTTTGTGTGTAAGGAGAAAAAAAAAAAAAAAAAAATATATATATAAATATATATATATTAATATTACTTTCTATATTTATATATGTTGGTATATAGATTTCCTTTTTTTTTTTTTTTTTTTTTTTTTTTTTCAATCATTTGTATATATATATATATATATATATATGTATAACCCTATTAAGATAATAACACAGGTAAAACAAACACTGAATTTTATAATATATAATTTGTTACCTCATATATATATATATATATATATATATATGTATATACATATTTTATATATATTTATATATTTATATTTATATAATATTATATAATCCCGTTTATTATTAATAATTCAAATTAACAAATTAGGTTATCATTATTGAAAAAAAAAAAAAAAAAAAAAAAAAAATTGAATCAAATTAATGATATAAAAATTTTTTAAATATTTAATATTGTATATTAACATAATTGAGTAATTTTATTTTATATAGAATTCTTTATAAAATTTTCTCTTGCGTTCTTTTTTTTTTGTTTCTATATTATATATTATTATATATAATGATTGCATGTTAATAAAATATATAGATTAAATATTATATATATATATATATATATATATATATATATATAGATTGAAAGGAATAAAAACCTAATGTTATATTTAAATGTATATAATAATATTTATATATAATATTTTGAAGAATTTATTAAAAGAGAAAGGTTCAAACATTTAATATATCAAATATAAATTATATATATTATTATATATAATAATATATTATTATTATTACTTTTATAATATATTTATAATTTTCTTTACTTTTTAAAACCCTTTTTTCATCATATTATTATTTGTTCTGCTATACTGCATGGTTTTTTTTGTTTTTTTCATTTATTAATAATAAAAATTAGAAAAAAACATATAAAAATATATAGCGCTAATCTTTTTTTTTTTTTTTTTTTTTTTTTTTTTTTTTTCTTTTTTTTAGTAATATATATATAAATAATATATTATGATTATAAATATATATATTATATATTATAAATGTAACATTTTAACATATAATTATATATATATATAATATAATAATAACATATTTTAATATATATATTTTTATTAAATTTTAATATAAATATATTATTATATATTTATTTAAAAAAAATGTATTATTTTATATAATCATATAAATTTATAAAATATATATGATATGAATATATATATATAATATAATATATTATTCTAAATTAATATATATTTTTTTAAATATATGTAATTATATATATATTATATATATATATATATATATTTATTATATAATAATATATAATTTATAAATGCATTTATATATATATATATATATATATAATAGTATTTATATTTAGAACAATATTAAAAAATAAAATATTAAATATTTAATAATAAATATTTTTATTTTTATATATTAAATAAATATAACCTTATAACTACTGTTTTTTTTTAAATCATTTGATTTATATATAAACAAGAAAAAATAATAAATATATATTCATTATATATAATATGTAATAAAATAATGTTTTGTTTATTTATTCGTAAAAAGCAGAGAAAAAATTAAAATATATATATAAAAAAATATATATTTTTTTATTATATTTTTTTTTATAATATTGCATTATTAAATATAATATATTATATATATTTTATGTATATATTAAAATCTTCACATGTATTGTTATTGTATTTATTTAATATATATAATATATATATATATATATATATATATATAATACATATATCAATTTTATTTATATATTAAAAAAAAAAATACATATATAAAAAAATATATTTTATAATATTATATATATAATAAATATTTATATATATATAATATATATATATATATATATATTAATTATATTTCTAATATTTATGTTTATATATTTTAAAAATATTGCTTTCTTTTTTTTTTAAATTGTCATATAATATATATTTATATATTAATTATATATATATAAATATACTTGATATTATAAAAATATAAATTTTTTGTTTTAATAAAAGTATGTTTTATATAAAAAATATATATTATATATATAAATATTTTTTATTTAGATATATTTGTATTAATAATCATTTTTCTAATTAAAAAAAAAAAAAAGAAAAAGAAAAACACAAAAATATAATATATATATATTATAATAATAATATATATATATATATATTATATAATATTTTCATGTATTTTTTTTTTTTTTTTTTTTTTTCTTTGTTTTTGTGTCTTTGAAAAAAAGTAATAGTATTTTCATTGCTATTCAAAAAAAAAATAAATATTGTTTTTATTAATTATATATATAAATATATATATATTATATAATATATATAATTTCTTTTTTTTATCATTGTATTTTTTTTTTTTTTTTTTTTTTTTTTGAACCATATACCAGAGAATAATATATTATAAATATATCTAATTAGCGGTTTTATTCTGAATACATATTTTTCCTATTTATTTATTTATTTATTTTTTTTTTTTTTTTTTTGATGCAAGTACATATGAAACATACCAAGAAGATAAAAGAAAAATTATAAATTTTGTTCTTGAGAAAAAAAATAATATATTATAAAAATATAAGTATATATAATATATATATATATATTGTATATTATATATAAATATAAAATAATTATAATATAGTAGAGTTTATCAAAATGACAAAAGTTAACAAACCGCCCGTGACAATTAATAAAATCAAGAAGCCTAATTCAAAAGAAGAAGAAGTAGGAAAAAAAAGAAATAAAAATATGATGATATATAATATTGAATACATAAATAAAAAATATATACATATATAAATATATATATATATATATATATATATATATATATTATTATGTACTTGTACTTATAATATATGTTTAAAATACATGCGTACAAACAGATGATCTATGGAATACTATAACATTGTTATGTTAATGTTTATAATATATATATATATATATATATTTATATTTATATTTATTTGTTTATTTATTTATTTATGTATTCCTTTTGCGTATATCTTTTTATGATTTGATGCAAAATGAATATATAAAAATAAGAAGGGGTTCTGAACTCCTACAAGTGACACTATTAGCATATATATGTTAAAATGATAAATATGTAGATATGAATTTACTGTCGTGCTTTTCTTTTTATCTACAATGATATTACATATATATATATATATATATATATATATTTATATTTATATTTATATATGTATATATTTATTTATTTATGTTTATAATTTCTTTTTACTACTATATCTCAATACATGCTTTTTATATTTTAGGAAATAAGCCAACCTGTTAAAAAAACATTAATCGCAAAAAATAATACTCCTACTCCTGTAAATAAGGTTATTAAAAAACCAGAAGTAGGTTCTTCAAATACAGAATCACAAAAAAAAAGCGATGGCACAGATGATAAATCTAAAAAGGATGGCCAAGGTGCTGATAAAGGAAAAGGAACAAATGCAGATAATAAAGCTAAAAATAATGATGATAATAAATCGAATGTACAAAAATATGGTTATTTCTCGTGGTTATGGAAATACTTTCAACCAAAAAAAACAGAAGTCAAAAAATAATTTAACCAAATAATATATAAAAAAATATAGTGACATTATAAATAAGAACAATATATATGTATATATTTAATGGATTCAAATCAAAAAAGTAAAATGAATGAATAAAAAAAAAAATGTTCAAGCTTTTTTAGGCATATATATTACATATATATATATATATATATATATATATATATATATATATATATATATGTGTATATAAATATATATTATTATATATTCTCGTTGTTTTTTTGGGGGTACATATTATCTGTTTTTATTTTATTTTATTTTTTATCTTTGTTTAATCTCAACCCCTTTTTATTGTAACATATTAAAACAAAGTATATCCATTTGGATATAAGTACAGGTTAATATATATATATATATATATATATATATTTTAATATCTTTATATTGTTTTACCCTTTCTTTTCTTTTCTTTTCTTTTCTTTTCTTTTCTTTTTTTTAACATTATGTTTATTTAGACAAAATATTATTTTCATATATGTTTATATTCATAGCTCTATTTTTTTTTTTTTTTTTTTTTTTTTTTTTTTTTTTACATATACATATATATATATATATATATATATATATATATATTCACATTTATGTCTTTATTATTACACTTTTATTTTTATATATTCATTATTATTCCGTTTTAAATTTTTATTTTATTTTATTTTTTTTTTTAAATATTCTTATTAAATGTTGCTTTTTTAGTACCGTATAAAAATAGACAAACAAAAAAAAAAAAAATAAAATAAAATAAAATAAACAATTTTTATTTACAATATATATGATTCAATTAAATAAAAGCATCCGAGTGAATATTTTTTTTTTTTTTTTTTTTTATGGGGGATACTATTCATTTAAGTTTAAAAAAGAAAATTCTCATATATGTATATACAAGCAAAAAAGAAGGGATATGATAAATGGTAGTTATAAATATAGATTCTTTTAGTATATTGCATTTTAAATATTTTTTATTTGTTTATATTATATATAGTTTTAAAAGCAAACAAACAGACAAAAAAAAAAAAAAAAGAAAAAAAAAAAATGATATATTTAAACAGTAAATATAATTATAAATACATATATATATATATATATATATTAATTTTAATTAACATAAAAAAAAATTAAAATAAACATAAGGAATAATTTTTGAATATGCACAATGTTTTAAAGTATTAAATATATTTAATTATTAACAATAATATATATATATATATATATATATATTTATTTATTTATTTATTTTTTGTTAAAATAAATTCCATAGATTTTCAAACTCTGAACATATAGATGAACAACACATAGCTGCACTTAAACTAAAATCAGAGATACTAATATTATCATCTAATATTTGTAATTTCATTGTAGGGTTTGAATATGCTACAGCTCCTATAAAGAATGTAACAGGTTCATTTGTATTTTTATAAACTTTGATATAATTATTTAATTGTACTTTTTTTCCTTTTAAAGACAATCCTATTTTATGTCCATTTGTAGGTAATATGTTTTGTAAATTATTTTTTATAATTTTTAATAGATAAATATTTTTTTCATTTGCTTTAATTTTATATTTTCTTAAAAAGGTAACCATCAAAGATTCAAATTGTTGAAATGTTTTGGGTATTTTTAAATTTGATGATACATAAAATAATTGGTTATCATGTGTTCTTATATATATTTGTAAATATCCAAATTTATTTAAAGGACTTTCTAATAAATGTATTAAACATTGATGTAATATATCAGGTCTGAAATTTTTTATATTTTCTTCATCTACTTGATTTTTCTTTAAAATGTTTTTATGTTTCCTACTATTAACTAATTCATATATATATCGTTTCACTTCAATTAATTGTAAACATGCTCCTTCTAAAATTATAATTACTTTTTTTTTTTTCTTTTTTTCATCATCATAATCATCATCTTCCTCATAATTATTTTGATCATTTGATGATTCTGATAACAAAAGGGTTTCTTTCATATCAACACTATTTTCATCGTCTTGTTTATCCTCCATATATCTTTGATTTTTAATTGCTTTCTTTTAATTTATTTTTTATAGTTTATTTATATCTTTTCAAAAATTCATCGTAACGATGGTTTCTTTACAGCATTAATAAATACTTGTTGGATATATTAAAAGAAAAAATAAATAAATATAAATAAATATAAATAAATAAATAAATAAATATAAATAAATAATAAAAATAAATAGTTTAAAAATATATCAAATTGTTAATATAAAATATATATATATATAGATAGATGTATTAATTTTTTAATATAAAAACATGTAAAATATAGTTATTCTTTTAATTCAATATTTATATATTTAATTAGTAAATAACACATAAAATATAAAAAAATAAAAATAACAACATTAAAAAGTATGTATTTTTATATATATTTATAAAAATATTTTATATGTAATTATAATCAGTTCTGAATTAAAAAAAAAATATATATAAAACCCTATATATATATGTATATATATATATATATATATATATATATATTTATATATTATTGTTATTTTATATCGCTATATAATTTCATATGTTTGTTATATATATGTTCAAATAAAATTTTATTATAAATTCCATTCTGAATTAATTCTTTTTTCACCTTAAAAGAAATTATATATATATATATATATATATGTTTATAATATAATATATAATACATTTCATAAATTAATGAAAAAAAAAAAAAAAAAAAAAAAAAAACACATACATATATATTTATATATATATATATATATATATTATAAATTCATTTAATAATAACCAAAAAAAAAATATTTTGTTATGTCATGATATACTAGTATTTATTCAAATATACCTTTTTTTCTTAAGCTTAAATAAATATATTACATTCTGCTCTCCATTTGTATAAAAGATCTGACATATTTAAATGTACAAAGGGAGCTTATGTTTTTTTTTTTTTTTTTGTAAAAAAAAAAAATAAGAAAAAAGATGGCGAACAATGGGAATACGAGACTTTACCATCTAAAAGCGTACCATGAACTTCGTATAGTAACTCTTGAGAAATCTACAAAATATAATGAGAAGGAAGAATGTATTAAGATTCGAGTATTGTCAAGTAAGAATATACATCATAAAAGTAATGAAAAGAAAAGTACCAAGGATAATATAAATTATAGTGCTGAAATATTTGGTAAGGAGTTAATATTAGATAAAGATTATACATTTGGATACAACGAGAAGTTTTCTATATATACATATACTGGTTGTTATATACAAATAAAAGGAATAACTTTACAAGAATATGAAAGTAAAAACAATACAATGAAAGAATATGTATCTTTATGTTATATATTAGATGCTTATCGTAAGTTAGCAAAAAAAAAAAAAAAAATTGGCCCTAGAATATTGATAACGGGGAATAATAATTCTGGCAAAAGTTCAGTATCATTACTTTTATTAAATTATGCATTGAAGTCAGGTTTTAAGCCTTTATATATAGAGACAGATACTAAAGCTAGTTCTGATAAAATTGAATTAAATCGAGGACCTGGAGTAATCAGTTGTTTTAAATATGATAATATGAATAATATAGTAAATATGTACCCCATGGCAAGTGGAAATAATCTCAACAACAACAACAGTAATAATAATAATAATAATAATATTGATTTAGTCAATAATAATAATACGATTAATCTTAATAATAATATGTTTAGTGGATACATGAAATATTCTCTAGAATATTTTTTTGGATATTATGATATTAAGGAAGATCTAAACTTATATTATCATCTTAATGAATGTATAAGTAGTTGTATATATCTAATGTTTTTAAATAATATTAATGATCAATCAACGGATTTAAGAAATTATACTAATGAACAAGAACATATATGCTCTTCTGGATTTATATTAAATGTACCATCAGAAGCAGACCATGAAATTGTACAGAACTTGATCGATATATATAATATTAATATTGTTATTATTATAGATAATTCTTTTTTACATTATTCATTGAAAGAATATTATCATAATATTAAAGAAGATCAACAAGAATTTATTAATGTTGAGGCACAAAATAATTTAATCAAAGATAGAGATAAAAAAGGAAGACGAACGAATATGTTTTCTGAGCACAATTCATTATATGATATGAACCTTTTTAATGATAAAAGTTTGAATTCTGATATGCGGGATTCAAATGTTTTTACGAAGAATAACGTTGATGATGGTTTTTATGATGATTATAAAAATGAGGAATTAAAAACAGCAGATTATAATAACACAAGTACGAATACTAATATGAATAATATGTACAAGATGTATAATCATCAAGAAGATGAGGATAAAAAAAATATTCAGATCATAGGCATGCCTAAATTCGAAGGTGTTATTCCTTCTGATAATAATCGTATAAAATATTGTAGAAATTTATGGTATTATAATTATTTTTCAAGAGATATAAATATAAATAATTATCTTTTTAAGAAAAGTCATATAATATCATTTAAATATAGTAGAACAAGTTTTGTAAAATTAGATACGAATCTTGCCGTACCTTTATCAGCATTACCATCTGATTGTAGAGATATAAAAAGAGAAAATGTATCAGTTAGTTTATATAATGGTAATGTAAAAAACCTAATGAATTGTATTTTAGCAGTATCTTATTCAAAAGATTTTACATATGTACATCTTATTAATATAGCTGCATTAATACATGTACAAGGTATTAAAGAGGTTGAGAAAACTCAACAAGAACAAGACAACGATAAGGAAAATAATAATTCTTATGTTAATCATGATGAAAATAGTAGTGAACAGCATCAAAATCAGGTGGATTATATTTTTGATATATTATGTCCAACATATATAACATTGAAAAATTTACCTCCATATTTTATAATACCTGGAAATATAAGGCAAATGAAGTTCTAAACATAAAAAACAAATCAAATGAAAACTACAATATATGTAAGTATTATATAAATATATTTATATGGTAGTTTAACATGACTTATTTATATACTACTCTTTCTTTTTTTTTTTTTTTTTTTTGTTTCTTCTTTTGTTGTCATAATGACATATTTTATTTGTACATGTATAATTTTTTTTTTTTTTTCATGAGTACAATTAATTTTATGTGTTACTATATAACAATTATAAAGATATTTTTTTTGTTTATATTTTCATTTTTTTCCTTTTTTTTTTTTTGTGAATGTATTTGATATAAAAATATCATAACATATAAAAGTATGCTAAAGGAGTAATGCTTATATTATATATATATATATATATATATATATATATATATATATATATATATATAAATATATGAAATTATAACTTTTTGTTTACGATATAGAAAAAAAAAAAAAAAAAAAAAAATTCATTTTTAGCACATGTATAAAACTTCCAAATTAAAAATTTTCTAAATTATTTTTTTTTTTTTTTGTTTCTTTAAGGTATATTTAAACAGACAAAATGTAATATATATATAATATATAATATTTATATATTATTTATTTTGTAAAAATTATTTTGCCTTAAAAAAAAGAAAAAATTGGGTGACCTAAGAGGTCGAAGGGGAAAAGCCATAAAAAAAAATTGAACAACGCAATGCGATATATGCATATTATTTTATATATATATATATATATATTATATATTATAATGTTTTTTTTTTTTTTTTTTCTTCTTAATTGTAATATGTTATAATAAATACATAACTATATTATTATAAAGAATAATATATATATAATAAGTTGAAAAGGCGGGCTTTGTTTTCATATAATATATATATATATATAATATAATATTTGTAAATAGTTTATATAAATATTCCCATCATATTATTTATTAATTATAATATATTATTATATATTGATAAATATTTTATAAAATAATATATAGTAAATATTATTAACTTGGTTTCTTTTTCTTTTTTTATATTAAAAATATAATTACAAATATGTAAAGTTGTTTATTATTTATTTTATACATTAAAATAATATTTATATATTATACATATTACTATAATATATAATATATATAATTATATATGTATGTATAATGTTAATATTTATATATTTATATTTTTTATGTATAATTTTATTTTTATATTATATAGAAAATATTTGTTAAATAAAAAAATATATATATAAAAATAATAAAATATTTTAATAAAATATTATTATATAAATACACATTAAAAATTTAGCATTTTTATACTATTAAAAAAAAAAAAAAAAAAAAAAAAACTCTTCCTTTTTTTTTTTTATGATAAATTTAAGAAATATTAAACCTTTGTTTATATTTTTTATTATTATTTTTTTATAATATATAATACATATATATATATATATATATATATATATATATATATTGATCTATAAACAATATTAATAACAGTTTGAAGATATTTGAAAAAAAAAAAAAAAAATTAAATAAAAAATAAAGATTATTATTTATCAATATTTTAAGAAGAAAAGGAAAAAAAAAAAAAATATATATATATATATATATAACATATATGTTCTTTTATAGAATAAAAGAAAAAATAATATAAGAAAAATTAATTTATTATACTTTTCACAAGATTAATATATAATATATATATATATATATATAATATATATATTATATTTATGTATTAATCATTATATTTAATTTTTTAATATTCAAAACAATTATATAAAAATATATATTTAAAAAATGGTGGCTAAAAAGGATACTACAAAAGTTTCAAAGAAACTCAAGAAAAAAGTTGTAAGGAAAACAAAAATTGTTAAGGGCTTGAAAAAACAAAAAATGAACAAGAGTACTAAGGGAATTAAATATATTTTGGACTGTACCAAACCTGTTAAAGATACAATTTTAGATATAAGCGGATTGGTAATATGAATAAATAATTATATATATATTATATATTATATATATATATATATATATATATATATATATATATGAATATATTGTTTCTTTAATTTTTATAGGAACAATTTTTCAAGGATAAAATTAAAGTTGACAAGAAAACAAATAACTTGAAAAATAAAGTTGTAGTAACATCTGATGAATATAAAATTTATATCACCGTCCACATACCCTTTTCTAAAAGATACATAAAGGTAATATAAAAATGA
>LT969557.1:918583-928583 GCA_900097035.1 Plasmodium blacklocki (nom. inval.)
TATATATATATATATATGTATCTATCAAAATGTAAATCATTTAATAAAATAAGAAAAATAGTTCAAAAAAAAAAATACTCTTTTTGTTTATATCTGTAAAATTTTATACATATGAAATAAAAATTAAGATAAAAAAAATTATGAAATAATTACAATATTTAACTTTTCATAATAATTATGTTACCTAATTTTTTTTTTTTTGTACACATAAAAATATATTATGAATGTATTTATGAATATATGCATATATATTACTTATATATTTGTTTTAATAAGTAATTATTAAAATTATTATTTATTTTTTTTTTTTTATGAGAAAATATAGTGTCAATTTTAATGTGTATAAGTATATATATATATATATATATATATATATTAAACGAATAAGCTATTGTTTTTTTTTTTTTTTTTTTTTTTTTTTTTTTCCCTATATTATTATCATTTTTATGTTACATATAAAATAAACAAGAAAATAAAAAATAACAAAAATATTATACATATGTGTATAATTAATGATTTAATTTATTTTACTAAAATGGATACTTTCACGAAAACTGTGCTACATTTTATTAATACAGAAATAGATGGCTGGAATTAATCCAAATAAATAAATAAATAAATACATATATATATAATATATATACATCCTTGATAAGACATATGAAGAATATATTATTATGTGTGTAATTATTAAATATTTAAGGTTTTAAGTCATTACTCATGATATGTTTTGTGCATTTCTTCAATTAGTTGCATATTATGTTCATTTACTTTTTGTGCTTTTTGAATATATAAAGAAAAATAGCTGTCCAGTCTCGGCATCTAGAAAAAGAAAAGATGTATGTAATAAAAACATTTAAGGACAAAATATAATATGTATATAAATAAATATATTCATACTTATATATTCATTATGATATGTTATTATAACTATAATATTTATACAAATACATTTTCATTGCATTTATAATATATTTCTTGTTACCAATTTTTCGAAATTTAAAACTTCTTCTTCATTCATCCATGTCAATTTTTGATTTTGGCTACAAGATAAAGGTGAATCAAAAAAATATATATATATATATATATATAATATATTTATTTTTATTTATTTGGTGATTTTTACTTATCGACAAAACATAATACGGGCTCTTCTTTACCGTCCTCGTCTCTCTTACCCACAAAAATGAAACTTTTTTTCCCTGATGGGAACTACAGTATAAAATAAATAAGTAAATAATATCTTATCATTAAGGTATTAAATATATATAAATACTTTACATAAGTGATATACACATTATATATATATATATATATATATATATATATATATACATATTTATGTTTAATTATTTATTTTTTTTATTTATATTTACAAAAAAAAAAAAAAAAACTTTTTACCCTTAATGTCCTTAATTTATTTTTAGGTGGCCAATAAATAAAGCGCTTGTTAATTTGAAATAGTTTTATCATAATTTAGATATATAAAGAATTAAAGTTACCATTGTGTATCTTATAAGTGAATTTCCATTTTTTTTTTTTTTTTCTTTTTTTCATGCAGTGGTTTAATAAAAGATTCTATAATTTAGTATAATTAAATTACTATATGGTTCATAAAAAATAAAATAAATAGATAAATATTATATATGTGTAATTTACACATACATATAAATATATATATATATATATATATATATATATATATTTATTTATTTATTTATATATATTTATATATATATATTTATATATATTTATATTTTTAATAACTATGTTTTATGAGGATGACATATATATATCACAAGGCTCCTGCAAAAATACTTTGTAATGTTCATAATTTTTTATACAAGCATATACCTTAATTTTATTCAATGTAGTAAATATATTTATATTATAATAACTTTTAGAAAAAAATTTTAAAATTCTGCAGACTTATATAATATATGAAAATTATTATATAATATTTAAACGTAGCTCATATATTTACTTAATGCCATGTAATACACTATAATAATATATATGTATATGTATATATATATCATATGATATGTTACCATTATAATGCTTTTTGTCATTCAAAATATACATTTAACAAATAAACTGACAAAGAATATTTCCTTTATTTGTCATGTTTCATTATTTCAAACACGAAAATTGAAAACTTTCGCTTTAAGGAAAATACATATATGGAGAAATAATACACAAACAGAAAAAAATGAGGAGAAAAAAATTATGACTTGTTCAGGTGATTTCATAGAAAAAAAAAAAAAAAATTATGAATGGGAAATTGAAAGAAATGAAGAAGAACAACAAGAAGAAGAGAATTGGGGAAATGATGTTGAAGTTATGAATACAGAAGTAGCATGTACGAATAATAAATATAATGATATTAAAACTAATGAGAAAAATAACATAAATGTGGATGATAATATATCCGTATCTGATGAATATAAATTTCTTTTTGAAAGACCAAAACATTTTGCACATATTGATGATGAGCCAATTATAAGAAGACCAGGATGTATTATTGATATAAAAACATTATTAAGAAATAATTGGAGTTTTCCTGCTGTTGGTTTTAATAGTAAATTAGAAATTCCGATATATAAATTTGAAGCAGATGAAAAAGATGATAATATAAAATATATAAGTGTTCCGAATGATATTTTTGGATTACCAATAAGGTCAGATATATTACATAAGTGTTATTATTTTTATAGGACGGCTCTAGCTGGATATACTGAAAGAATGCAATTATATAAATGGGAATGGCCAGGTAGTACTAAAAAATATAGAAGTCAAAAAAAAAGTGGTAAAGCACGAATGAACTGGAGAAAAACATGTGGTCGATATTTAGGTGTGAAAAATCATCCTATAAGACCTTTTGATCAAAAAACTAATATAAATAGGAAATTTTTATGGAAAGGTATGAAAATATTATTATCAGCAAAATTTGCTCAAGATCAAATAAAAGTTGTTGATAACTTTTTAATTAAATCTCATAAAACAAAATATACGGTAAAGTATTTAAGAAATATTCTAGGAAAGAATTGTAATAGCGCTTTGCTAGTTCATGAGGGGAAAACAGATGTAAATGACAATTTTTTATGGGCATGTGCTAATATAGCAAGTGTAAAAAGAGAAAATGTCGAAGGAGTTAATATTTATAATTTATTAAAATATAGATATGTTGTTTTCACATATAAAGCTTTAAAAAATATTATATACGAATTAAAAATTTATCCATATAAAATGAAATGGCTACCTACCTTTGCAACTCCTAATAATACGCAAGCACCAATACCAGAAAAAGTGAAAAACTGGAATTTTTTATGGTTAGAAAAAAGAAAAAGAAACAATTTTTCTAAATTTGATAAAGAGACATTAAAAAAAAGAATTCAAGAATGGAAATGGTCAAGTGACATAAAAGGTGCTTTAAAAGTGAAAAAACATGATCCATATAAAAATTTTATCCTTACAAAATTTCAGTGTAATGATTCAGTACCAGAATATATAAAATATGAATATTTATTTAATGTGGAAGATGACGCTCATGAGGATAACGATTATGAGGAACATTTTCACATGCTTGATGAAATATTGAATGACGATGAGGATTTGGCTGGTATATCAAGTTTGTCTTCTTTACGAACAGGTAACAAAAATGATGATTAAAAAAAAAAAATAAATAAAAAAATATATATATATATATATATATATATATATATATATATATATGTGTGTGTGTGTACCTGTTTGTGTGTACATATATTATACCACATTTGTTGATTCATGAATGATTCATTTTTTTTGTATTTTGTAAGGTTTAGAAAAGGATGATAATGTACAATCTGAGCAACACGATGCAGATGATATGTACAATGATGAAAGTGATAAAGAGGAAAGTGAGAACGATGTAAATGAGGACGAATTAGGAAACATTGATTTCGAAGACACAAACGATTAAATTGTATATATGACATAATAACTATGTATTATACATAAATATAAAAATATACATATATATATATATATATATATATATATATTTATTTATTTATTTATTTATCTTAAATAAGTTTTTCTTTTCTTTTCTTTTTTTTTTTTTTTTTTTTTTTTTTTTTCTTTACACAAAAAAAAAAATAAATAAAAAATATAAAAATGTATGTAAATAAAATGTGGATGTTCATGTTGTATAAATAACATTTATATATAATATATATTATCAAAAAAAATTATGTGTATATACATATATAAATTTATGTATGTTTATATTTTTCTTTCTGTTAATTATTTGTTTCTTTATTTGTTGATTTATTTGTTTCTTTATTTGTTTATTTCATTATTTTCATTCCTTCAATATTTTTAATTTTTTTTTTTTTTTTTTTTGGTCTTGGTTCTCTTCATTTTTAATAATTTTGTTATTTACACAATTTGTTTGTACAAAATTTATATAATGATATACATTGAGAAGGCTTATTTTCATTTTATCTATAGCTATTTGTCTTTTTTTAAGTTGTATTTTAAGAACATTAATAATATTATTTATTGTTTGATAGTGTCGTAATCTTGCTAATATATGGAATAAATTAACATGAATTTTAGTTAGGTGTTTAAGTTTTGATTTATCATCTTTTCTATTATTAACAATATCATCAAATAAAATAAAAAATGTTTCTTTATATATTTTATATAATCTAATAAATTCTTCTTTTAAGTTTTTTTTTTCATCATATAATATTTCATCAGAATCTAATTCTTCAATATTTCTCTCTAATGTATATTCCATACCAAACACATTATAACTATTTCTTAATGGTAATGGTGGTGGTCTTCCTATTATAAAATTACAATTTTTTATATTATCTATACTTTCCATATTTTTTATATATGTATTTGTACTTACGTCGTATATACTGTTATATGAATCCTTCATGTGTTCCAAAAAGGATTGTTCATCGGTAGATTGAAAATTACTCATTTCCATAAGTTTCTTAATATCGACACTTTGATATTCTTTATAGTAATACGGAGGTGGGGGATACCCCGAAACGTAATTTTCATCTGTCATATTAAGAGTTTATAGAAATAAATAAATAAATAAATAAATGAACAAATAAACAAATAAATAAACAAAATTAAATTATACTACATTTAATAAAACGAATGTTAATTATATAGGGTTTTAATTAAATGAATTTTATATATAATAATTATGAGAAGATAAAAAAAAAAAAATAATAATAATAATAATAAATAAATAAATAATATAATGTATAATAAAATATATGTATTAATACATATATATATCTTTAATTTTTTTGTTTTTTTATATATAGATACTTATGTATAATATTACATAAGGCTTATTTTTAAATTAATCATAAAAATATATAATAAAAAATAATATAACATATAATATATAATAAATTATATGTATTCATATACATTATATGTATTTATATATATTATTTATTTATTTATTTATTATTTTTTTTTTTTTAAAGTAACGATATTTTTATTGTGCACTCATAATAATTATATGAATGATACATAAATATATATAAATTTTATATATATATATATTTATTTATTTATATAACATTTCTACATAAAATTATTCGATGGTTTTATTCATTTATATATCTCTTTTTTTTTTTTTTTTTTTTTTTTGATAAATGAATCTAAGAAGTATTTATTTATATATATATATTATTATATCACTACAAAGTTCTGCGAAAAAATGTTTAAAATAAATAAGCAGTGAAAATAACTATCATGGCGTTAAGTATTAAGGATGAGTATAAGTTACAATATGAATTTATTAAATTAAGAAGAACATTAATAAATATATTTTGCTATGAATTATTTTATTCTCCGAATAAAAAATTAAAAAATAGATTATTGGATATAATAAGAAAGAGTAAATGTTATAAGAAAGATTGTTTTCTGTTTAATTCTGAATATAATAATGTACATAATGATTATGATATTGATGATGAATTTTGTGTATGTCCTTATAAAAAATATAGACAAATGATAAATAAAATTTTCAAACGTTTTATGATGAAGAAGTATAAATATAATAAAAGAAAAAAAAAAGGAAATGACAATAAAATAAATACTTATTGTGAGTTAAGAAAAAATATTTGTTTTATAGAAAAGGAAATTTTTAATCGATTATTATTTAATATTAATATTAAGTATTCTAATTATGTTATAGAAAGAAAATATATGTATTTATATTTCTTGTTCATAAAATTTATGGATGTATTAAAGAAAAGGGAGAAAAAAATATATATAATAAACAACAACAATAATAATAATAACAATAATAATAATAACAACAATAATAATATCAGTGGAACAAATAATCCTTGTTGTTGTAAACATTCGTTCTTCTGCCATTCTTGTATAAAACACTTTTCATTATTTATTAATTACTTATTTAAAGGGAAGAAAGAAAATATTTATTTTGAATTATTGAAAGGAGAAATTAAAAGTTGTAGAAATTTAAAGATACTTAATAATATATACAAAAAAGAAAATGTAAATATATATCAGAAGAAATATACAAATTATTATCATTATATTATTATATATAAATATAAACCTATAATAAAATATGAAAAAAAATTTTACAATAATAATAATAATAAAAAAAAAATATATATATATTATTATTATATTAAATATCTTGTTCAGAAAAAAAATAATTCATATAATTTTTCCATACACAGATATCAGAAATATTATTTCATTAAATATACAGATATGACACAAGACGTTTTTTTATATTCTCCAAAAAAAAAATACATATATATTCTTAGTGTCAACATTAATAATTTAAAATGTGTTATGAATAAATTTATATATAATGATTTTTATTACAATCTATTAAATTCTATTTTTTATAGTATAATAAATATACCCTTACAATATGTATGTGATACATTTATATATTATCGAAATTGTTATGATAACGATGTTATAAATGATGATTATTTATTATATACACCTAAAGAATATAACAACAACACAAATAACAACATGGACAATAACCAAAATAATATTAATAATAAAAAGGACATATGTAATAGTACTTGTGATATAAAAAAACATAAAAACAAATTTATACATTTGTTAAAATATTTTTTTATGTTATCGTATGAATATGATAAAGATATAAAAAATAGATTGTCACATTCACAACGATCTTTTCTTTTTTATTTTATTAATCATATAAAAGTATTATTGAAAAATAATATAAAAAATATGTTATATTTAACTATAAGTAATGTGGAAAAAATTATATACAATGATATGTCCTTTGAATATATTTTTTATTTATTTCTTTTTTATTTTATTTTTCTAGATATAAAAATATATGTTACCATATTTATTAATTTGGAAGAAGCATATCTGTCGTATGACGAAATAAGAATATTTAAATATTTTGTCAAAGGTTGTAATGATCATATGAAAAATGAAGTAACAAGAAAAAAAAATAATAAATGTAACATAGAAAATGATATATTTAATAATCATAAAAAAACAAATGTATATAACTTTACTAAGAACTATAATAATGAAAAGTCAAGCGATTTTTTTCATATTTGTTTAATATGTTCATATAATATATTGAATCAAGAAAAGATATTTATGATGGAAAAAATAAAAATCCTTATTTCTATTATATATTATATTTTATATATAAATCATTTTAGTTGTGATAAAAATCAACATGATACATTTTTACGTTATTTCCTTTTTTACACCTTTAAAAAGAAATCGAACTTGTTTAACATATATCCTTTCTTTTCAAATACTAAAAAATGGCTACATGAATATAATGATAATCTTCTTATAAACTATCATCATACATGTTGCAATGTTACCAAAAAAAAAATTCAAAGGTATTTTAAAAAGTATCTTATGAAATTATTAATTAATAAGAAATATAAATGTTACAAATATTTTATTAAATTATTAAATCAAGAAGATAAAAATATAGCATATTTTAATAAAGGGACATTCATAAATAAACATATGATTAATGAATATAAGAATATTCATTATAATAAATATAACAACAATGACCAAATATATAATAATTTTATAAATAATAATTATGATATAAAATATAACAATGAAATAATATCTTCTATAAATAATAATTCATTTATGAAATATCAAAAAATATATCCATATAATAAACAAATAATATATTATCAACAAGAATTTTATAATTATATTATTCATATGTTCAGTGCATTCTATGATAATTTAAAATTATTCTTATTACCATTATTACAAAATATTTATCACAACGGTTTGATATATATAAATGTATATATGTATTTATTTATGATACGTTCGTATTATCATATACAGACACAAAAAAAAATTAACGTCCAAAATAAAAAATATAAAAAATATCAAAAATATCAAATATATCAAAAATATCCAATATATCAAAAATATAAAAATAATAATTATTGTTATCATAATAATAATTATACTAATAAATTGTTAATTAATTATTCACCAGAGGGACATGTATCAAATATAAATGATATCACATGTACTAAAAAAAGAAAAAGAAGAAAACAATCAATTATTTTAAAATATAGCATAATCAATTTATGTATAAATTTATATAATAATTATGTATTTATATTAAAAAAAATTAAGGTTAAAAAGTATAATAAAATGTTTTTAATAAAATATCTCAAATTACTTCTTTATATAGGACGTAACATATTACATATATATACACACCCTCAACATTATATACATTTTCTATGTAAAATGATTAATTTTGTTAATATGTATATATACAAATATGTAGGATGTTATAATGACATATCATATATATATTCAATGAAAAATGAAAGAATGATATATAAAAATATGTCACCATATATTCTATATCGATTTTTTCTTATAACAAAACAATATACCAATATGTCTATTCATAATGTAAAAAATAAAAAAAAAAAAAAAGATTTCTGCAAAGAAAACTGGACATATTTTATTAAAATCAATGGAAATCATAATATATATTTAGAAAAATATATAAAGAAAATATTATTATATAAAGGAATGGAAAAAAATATATTCCACAATATTTATGTACATATAAAAGAGGATGATTTTTCTGTACAGACCAAACAGAATTTTATAATTTTTAAACTTAAATGTAAAGAAGATGATAAAACAAATACTTTACAGAATATTTATTACCAAATTAATGGAAAAAAATATTTTGTTTTTGATAATTTATATAAATTAAAAAAAACATATAAAATAAATTATATAATTTTATGTTTACTATTTTATAGATATTGTTATTTCTTTTATACATATAATTCTTTTATTTTCTCATATCTTTTTACAAATATTTTTTGTATATGTATTGATTGTCTTAATAAATATATTATTATAAAAAATTGTCAAGATAAAAAGAAGGAAATATGCCAAAATAATAATCATGATTGTTTTTATAAACAAAATGGTATTTTAAAAAAAAACAGGAATCATATCTTAATTAAAAATTTTTATTATTTGCTTTTCTTTTTATTAATACGTTATCATACAATCATTGGTAATATTTCTCATTCGGGTTTGCAAGTAAGTCTATAAAGTAAAAAAATGAAAAGTACAAGTAAAATTAATATGGAATATATATATATATATATATATATATATATATATATATATATATATGATGAACGCCCTTATTTAAAAAGAAAGGAATGCTGAAAGGGTATTATATGTATGATTAAATATATATATATATATATATATATATATACATATATTTTTTATTTTATTTTATTTTATTTCATAGAATTGTATACCCAAGAGAATAATGAACGTTTTAAAAAAATACATGAATGTAAATGTAGAATGTTTTTCTTCCCCGTTCAATTCTGTTTTAGAAAGCTACTGTTCTTTTTTTAGTGACATTGATATTTTTTTTGGCAGTAAAGGTGATTTC
>LT969557.1:933583-963583 GCA_900097035.1 Plasmodium blacklocki (nom. inval.)
GCACGAAAATAATTATAATCATTTAAGTTATATATAATATATATATATAAGATATATATATGTATATAATATATATATAAGATATATATATGTATATAATATATATATATATATATATATATATATATATATATATATATATATATATATATATGAATTTTTTTATTTTTATTTTCTTTTTATTTTTAGGGAAACTGCTCAGCAATATGAGCAACATACAAAATAAGATCATAGAATATACAAACAAAGAAAAGGAAATTATATCAAATATAGAGAAAAACGATGATAATGTAAATGTTCTGGACAATTTAATAGTAGACATTACAAATAAAATAGATATTAATATGGATATAACCAATAAGTAAGTTATAATATATATATATATATATATATGTAATTATTTATTTATATGTGTTTTTTTGGAATATAATTATGTACATTTTATATTTTTATATTAATTTTTTTTTTAATAGGAAAAACCAAAATGATGATATGGATTTCGTAAATAATTACTCTGTACTTGAGTGTATACAAATAAACAAAGATATAGTAATAAGAAAAAAAAAAAAAAAACGAAAGGGGAATATATCAAAAGATAATATGAATATATGATATAAAAAATAAGTTACTATGTATACATATATATATATATATATATATTTGTGTATTTGTTTTTTTTTTCCTTGTCTTAGTCCTCTTTAGAAAAAAAAATATCGTCGTATGAAAGAAAAATACATATCTTAAAAAACCTCAAAATGAAGACATAAAAAGGAATATAATTACTCTCATTTATATAATTAAAATATTATATATATATATATATATATTATTTCCTTTTATGGTAAAATTTCAAATGTTAAGGCATCGTTTCTTTGTTTTTCTGTTATCTAGAAGAGAGTGCGGGGGAGGAAGAAAAAAGGATATGAACATAAATATAAATATATATATAAAATTATTAATTTTTTTTTTTTTTTTTTTTTTTTTTTTTCTTTGAACACAGAAAATTTTATATGTTAAAAATATAATTTTTGATATATCAACTTTTTTTCCAAACAATAATATATTTATTTTATACCGTTTCGTTGTCAACGATTTTTAATTGTGGTAATTTTTTCAGAATGAGTAATTTCATATATTCCTATGTGGAATTTTTAAATTGAAATATATCATTATGATAATATATAATATAATAATATTATAATATTTTTAATATGTTAATATATATATATATATATATATATATACATATATGTATATATTATTTTTGTACGTTTGTTTTTCCTTCATATATGGGATTTCCTTTCAAACCGAGCTCCACAAGTTCCGGCAATGTGTTCTTCAAAATAAAAGCAATAAGCATGAACATAGCAAAATATAGACATGTACATATATTTATACATATAACTATTACATATGCATTGTACCAGTTTGTCTATTTCTTCAATACTTTTTATTTTGTTATGGAATATATAAAGAACTTGTAATTTTTTTAAGGACTGTAAATTATCTAGCTTATCAATATAATTGTAAGATAACCATAGTTGTTTTAATGTTCCACCTATATCTTCAAGGAATTGAATCTTTTTGATACAATTTCTTCCGAGGGACAAAATTTCGATATTTTCTGATTATTCAAAGTGTAATAAAATGAAAAGTATATATATATATATATATATATATATTTATTTATTTATTTATATTTTATTATATATTGCTTTATTTATATTTACTAAGACCGGACATAGGTATTAATTTTTCTATCCGATTAGTTGACAAGGATAAGCGTTTACATTTCTCTAATGTATTAATACTGTTATCTAATTTTTCGATTAAAGGGATATTACAAATAAAACTAATTTCTTCTTCATCACATATTTTTTTTCCTTACATAATAAAGATAGATGCATATAAATATATGTGTATATTTATGGACATTACTTTTATATATTTATTTTTTTTTTTAAATATCCATGTTCTTATATTTTTACCATTTTTCTGTTCCCAATTTTTTATACAATTTGAAAAGGTAACTTCTTTTGCCATCGTTCTACTCATTTATTATAACAAGGGTGTCTATATGGAAATATTTTACCTTTTTTTTTTTTTTTTATCAAAGGGTAATATATGCCCATATATAAAAATAAATACATAAATATATATATATATATATATATATATATATATTTATTCTTATAAGTAGCTATTTTGATCTACGTCAAAAAAAAAAAAAATTTAATGTAGAAATTGAAAAAAAAAATATTTATATTTATAATATATTTAATTCCTTTCGTCAAAAAAATAATATTTTATTTATCATACAATTATATCTTTATAAGGAAAAAAATTAGGAAGAAACATTTTTTATTTTTTCACAAAATAAAGATGTATATATGTTTGAAATAAATCAAATTGAATAATATTTTTTTATTACAATAAGTTATAATTTTTTTTTTTTTTTTTTTTTCTTTATATTAAAAGTTCTAAAGAAATATAAATCTATACATATATATATATATGTGTATATTTATATAATTTAAAAAAATAATTTATTTTTTTATGTCTTTATTTAGTTGAGGAGCATGAAATAACATAATATTGTATATATAATTATTCATAATAAAAAAAAAAAAAAAAAATTTTAATAGTGATACGCTATAGGACACATGTTTAATAATTATATATGGAAATATATAGGAACACATTCGTTATATAAAAGTATAATATATATATATATATATATATATATATATATACACATATATTTTATATAATTGTCCTCTCCTTTTCTTATCAACTTAACATTAGAAACCTTTAAATATTATATTTTCATAAAAGGAGTGCGTTGGATTATTACATTATTTTATAATATACAAAAAATTATTAGATAAAATACCTTTTAGATATTCTTTTGTTTTTCATTTTTTTTTTTTTTTCTTATTTTTAATAATGATGAATAAGATAATATAAATAATTTCTTATAAAATAAATACAAACTATTTGTATTAAAAAAAAAAAAAAGTTTTCATTTTCTACATTTTAAAATAGACAATTAAATAAAACAAAAAAAAAAAAATAAAAAAGAATAATTATGACAAAAAGTGCATACAAAAAAAAGGAAAGAAAATTTTTTCGTTTTTTTTGTCTTTAAATATTTGTTCTGAAATAATAAATAACAGGATTTTAAATAAATATAAATATATATATATATATATATATTATGATTAATTATATATTTAGTTGGTTCATATTGGTTTTATGATATATGAATTTCATAAAATTTATACAACTATAAGATGAATATATAATATATATATATATATATTTATATTATTTCAAGTTAATAATTTTTATATATAATCAAAGTTATATAATAAAAATAAAACGAATAAAATAAAATAATATAAAATAACACTTAAACATTTTTTCTTTTTCTTTTTTTAATTATATATTATATAGGAGTATATATTTTTAATATTATAAAATAAATAAATAAATATATATATATATATATATATATACATATTTATATATATTAATTATACCAAGTAATCATTATATATTATTTTATTATTTAATTTTAAAATTTTATATATAATTTTATATTTTATATATTATAAAATTATATAATATATTTTATTTTTGTTTTTTTTTAATATATATATTATATATATATATATATATAAAATATATAATAATAAATTCATTACAGATATGATTATTTTATAAAAGAATGGAATGAATAAATATAATATAATAATTATAAATATACCAAATAACGAAAATTTATACATAAATACAATATATTATATATATATATATATATATAATATTATAAAATATATATAATAATCTTTGAATGTAAGAAATATTTTTTTAAAAAATATATTAGATAGATAAATAAAAATATAATATATATAATATAAATATATTATTTTCTTTAATATTATTATATTTATATAATATATTTATACATACTAAATATATCATATTTGTATTATTTATATATTTTATATATATAAATAAATATATGATGATTATTATATTTTTTTTTTGTATTTTTTTTTTTTTATATAAACAAATATGTTTATATATATATATATATATATATGAATATATACCATTTATGTATTATTATATATATAATATATATATATTTTAATAAATATATACATTTCGTAATATATATTATTTATATTTATTTATTTATTTTATTATATTATTCTCTAATTTTTTTTTTTTTTCTTTTTCTTTTTCTTTTTCTTTAGATTAACTTATTATATATATATAAATTTATATATTTTTATATATTTATTTTATCTCCATTTTGTTTGGTTTGTTCTTTATTATTTTTTTTTTTTCTTTTTCAAAAAATATCATGATAAAATAAAGAATAAAAAAAGAATGAAAAAAAGAATAAACCTTTTTATAAAACGAAAGAGAAACGTGTATTTTATATATATTGACTTTGCAAATATATTATATTTATATATATATATATATATATTCTTTTTATGTTATGAATATATTTATAAGTATATTAAAATATATGTAATATATAATATATATATATATATATATATATATATATATATATATATATAATGCATATATTTTATTTTTTTTTGTAAATATTTATTTACTATTTATTTACTATATTTATAAAATATTAAAGTATGAAACCAGTATAAAATTTGAAAGTAAATAAAATAAAACTTATAGTGTTTGTGTTATAGGTGCCTTCCTTTCTTCTTCTTCTTCTTCCTCCTCTTCCTCTTGTTTTTTTTTTTTTTTTTTATTCCATCCTTATTTCTTTATTTTATTTTTTAGTATGATATATTTTCATAAAAATATTTAAGATTAAAACTAAAGAAGCAGAGTAGATATAGAACAAGGAAATATAATTAAAGAAGAAAAAGAAAAAAAGAAACAAAGAAAAAAAAAAAAAAAAAAAGAGTTAATAAATAACATATAAATGATAATATTTAAAGAGGAATTTATATGGTATAAATAATAAAAATAGAGTAACGAATAGTATATAGAGAAATAAATAATAACAGTAAAAATAATACGTATAATTTAATATATGTATGATATTTCCGTATAGGTAGAATTGTGAATTATATATATATATATATATATATATATATATATATATATATATGTTATTGTTTAATAATTTATGTAATTGAAAAAAAAAAGATAATAAAAATGGATATACATGCACAAGAGAATCAGACGGGTATTCGTTTTAGCTGGAACTTGTGGCCACCTACAAAAGCAGAAGCAGCAAAAATAGAAGTACCTTTAGGTTGTTTATATACCGTATTAAAAAGGACAGATGATAGTAGCGTTAAGTTAGTAGAATATGAGCCTTTAAAATGTAAAACTAGTAATTGTATTTTAAATCCTTATTGTAATATTGATTTTAGAAATAAGACATGGACATGTCCCTTCTCAAATATCAAGAATCCATTTCCATTACATTATGCAGAGCATATATCAGAGAAGGTATAGCGTGAAATATATATTTTTTTTTTTTGCACTTATATTATATATATATGATTAAATGAATATATAATTAAAGGAATACATTTTTTTTGGGTGTACGAAAAATATTATTTAAATGCAATAATATATATATATATATATATATATATATATATAATTTATTTATTTATTTATTTTTTTATTTTAAATTTTGTAGAATCTGCCTGCCGATGTTATGTACTCCAATATTGAATACATCCAACCTTCCAATGTAGGAGATATTCCCCCCCCAACGTTTTTATTCGTTATTGATACATGTCTACTAGAAGAAGAGCTAGAACAATTAAAAGATTCAATTCAACAGTGCATTAGTTTAATGCCTGGGGATGCTTACATAGGTATAATTACTTTTGGTAATATGTGTTATGTTCATGAAATTGGATTTAACGATTGTTTGAAATCATATGTATTTAAGGGGAATAAAGAAATAAGTGCTCAAGATTTACAGAAACAATTAAATTTAGGTAGTCGAAATGATCCACGTAGTTCTACGACTTCTGCTTCTGCTCGTCGATTTTTACAACCAGTTAGTGAATGTGAATATAATATAAATATGTTATTAGAAGATATCCAAAAAGACAACTGGCCAACTCCACCAGATCAAAGAGCTAAAAGATGTACAGGTGTAGCGTTAAGTGTTGCTATTGGCTTATTAGAATGTTGTTGTAATCAATTAAGTGGTCGTGTTATGATGTTTATAGGTGGAGCAGATACTACTTCTCCTGGTAAGATTGTAGATACGCCTTTAAGTGAATCATTAAGACATCATTTAGATTTGCAGAAAGAAAATTCGAATGCTAGACATGTTAAAAAAGCCTTAAAATATTATGTATCATTAGCTAATAGAGCTGTAGCATCTGGTCATGCTATTGATATATTTGCATGTTCATTAGATCAAATAGGTTTATATGAAATGAAGGTTTGTTGTGAAAAGACGAATGGTTTTATGGTTATGGCAGATTCCTTTTCTATGAATGTATTTAAAGATTCTTTTAAAAAAATATTTGAAACAGATTCGACGGGATATATAAAACATGGTTACAATGCAAAATTGACAGTAATTTGTTCAAAAGAATTTAGAATATGTGGTGCAATAGGTGCATGTTCAAGTAATAAAAAAACAGCTAACTATGTATCTGATACGTGTGTTGGAGAAGGTGGAACATGTGAATGGACTATATGTGCATTAGATAGGCAATCTACTATTGCATTTTACTTTGAAATAGTGAATCAGAATTTAGCATCTTTACCTCCAGATAGACAAGCATATTTACAATTCCAAACGTTATATCAACATCCTAGTGGAAGAAGAAGATTACGTGTTACTACAATATCTTATAGATTTGCAGAACCTAATATAGCTGAAATATCGCAAGGTTTTGATCAAGAAACTGCTGCTGTAATTATGGCTAGATTTGCTGTATTAAAAGCAGAAACAGATGAACCCATAGATGTATTAAGATGGCTTGATAGAAAACTTATTAGATTAGTTAGTACATTTGCAGATTATCAGAAAGATGATATTAACTCTTTTCATTTATCTTCCGAATTTTCAATATATCCTCAATTTATGTATCATTTAAGAAGATCTCATTTTTTACAAACGTTTAATGCAAGTCCTGATGAAACAGCCTATTATAGAAGTATTTTATTAAGAGAAAATGTTATGAATTCTTTAATTATGATACAACCAGCATTACTTCAATATTCATTTGATTCTCCAACACCAATACCAGTATTATTAGATGCACAATCATTGAAATCAAATGTAATTCTTTTATTAGATTCATATTTCCATATAGTTATCTGGTATGGAGAAATGATATATCAATGGAGAGAACAAGGTTTTCATGAGAAACCAGAATATGAACATTTTAGACAATTATTGAATGCACCACATGAAGATGCAAAATCAATTCTAGAAGATAGATTTCCTATACCTAAATTTGTTTTATGTAATAGCGGTGGTAGTCAAAGTAGATTTTTATTAGCTAAGGTCAATCCATCAACAACACATAATACTTTAAGTGGTAGTACCTTTGGTACATCTAGTAATGAGTCTTATATAATTAATACAGATGATGTTTCTTTAAAAATATTTATGGATCATTTAGTGAAGTTAGCAGTACAAACATAATTAAAAATAATCGACTTATCAAACTTGTAAAATGAAGTGAATTTAATTATACTAATTTTTTTTTTTTTTTAAATATTGTCACATATGATATTTAATTTGTGTCCATTATATGGTACAAAATAAAATGTAGCAACCTGAATGTGTTAGATGAATATATGAATATATGAATATATGAATATATGAATATATGATTATATGAATATATGAATATATGAATATATGAATATATGAATATATGAATATATAAATATATATATATATATATATATAATATGAATATTTTTTTTTTTTTTTTTTTTTTTTTTTTTTTTTTTTTTTTTTTCTTCTATTTTTGTATTATTTTTAATTATTTTAATTGTTATGATAATGTTGTAGTGGATTAAATCTTATGAAGTAAAAATAATTTATATGTTTCCCATTTATAGGATATATTTATTATATAATGTTTATTGTTTATGTTATTTTATTTATTTATTTTATTTTTTTTCCTTTTTTTTATATGAAACATGTGTTCCTATAAAATAAGGGTTTATTATATATAGTTGATACCAAGAAAAAGATGAAAAGAGAAAAAAAAAAAAAAAAATATAAAAATATAAAAATATAAATATTGATAATGGTTCCATTTGTGTTGTTTAAAAGGTATATATATATATATATATATATATATATATATATATATATTTTTAAATTTTTATAGTTTTTGTATCTTTTTTTTTTTTTTTTTTTTTTGCAAATGTATATAATATATATAATATATATATATATATATATATATATATATTTATCTATTTATTCATTTATCTTATAATTTATATTTATTATTAAACTTTCAATTAAATAACTTTTTTTTTTTTTTTCCTTTTCTTTTAAATTTTAATATTATATATATTAAGGCAAGAGTTTACAGGAAGAAATATTTTATATTTTTTTTTTTATAATTAATAAAATGAGGGATAAAAAAAAAAAAAAAAATACATAAAATGATAAAATAGAATATACAATAAATTGTGATGAGAAATAAAAATATATGTTTTTATATAACCATATAGAAATATAAAATTTTTATGAATTTATTATTTATTTTATTTTATTTTATTTTTATTTGGTGTAAAGGTATTTTTAAATATCATCTCCTTTGTCATATAATAAGTGTGAGAAATTCATTTTGTGGGGTATAAAATTTTTGGTTTGATTTGTTTTATTATCTTTATTATAATTTTTTTGTTTTGTTTATGATTGTATTTTATTTTTTTTTTTTTCTTGATGTGTTTGTTTATGTAATAGTAATTTAAAAATATGCCATTTATTAATGAATATATGTATAATATATATAGCTGAAATAAATCCGAAAGCACATGTAATAATAATATATATAAAATTTGTTCTTATTGATTGAATATTTTTTGAACAAAATATATAATGAAATATATCTGAGTGGCAATTAAAGGTCATTGCAAGATATGTATTTACAGCAATTTCTTTTTTTTTTATACTTATAGACATATTACAATCAATAATAATATAATCTGCAGTAATTACATTTATATCTGGATTCTGTTTACATAATATATTTAATGATTTTTTCCAATATTGTGAATTATATATATCTTTAAAATAACATGGTGAATAGTTATTAGGGCAAGAGCATGATTTATTTTTTTCATTATAAGCTATAGCATATTCATATTTATACATATCTGTAACAATACATTCATTATTTTTAATAGATTGATTATTATTAAAAGATTGATTATTTTTAAAAGATTGATTATTTTTATAATTGTCATTTAATAAATCATTATCATCATTATTTAAATATTTAAGTGTATTTAATTTTTCAATCTCTTTTAATGGTATAACAAAAGGCATGATTCGATCATTCTCATTTTTTTTTATATTATTATTTTTATTACAAGATGGTATATGTGAACAGAAATTTATATCTATCAAATTATTTTTTTCATTTATAATAAAACTACATGATTTTGAAGGTGATTCAAATTTATTCAATAAAAGTCTTGTACGTGTCCTTATTGAATTTGTATCATATTCATTTTCTATACATGTTTTTGAACATGATGACCATTCAGACCATTCACTATAATAACATTCGACATTTTTATGTTTACATAATATAAATCCTCTATTTGTTGGATCTACATATTTACAATTATCAAGAAAATATTTAAAATTGTTAATATATATATCTTCTGTATGTTTATTATTTTCATAATATTTCTTACAAACTTCGAATGAATAAAATTGTGCAAGAATATTACATAATTTTTTTATATTCTCACATTTTTTTATACATGTCTTATAATCCTGTATATTATAACTTATAACATTATAACAATTTAAATAATCATACATATTCTTATTATCCCAAATATTTAAACCATATTTACAATAATTATATAATTTTTCTGGGCTTATTATATTCTTTTTTTCTTTATCATTACACTGTAATATTTTATATTCTGACAATGCAATGAAAATATTGTTCATAGCACCACCCACAATATTATTATTATTATTATGATAATTATTATGATTATTATTATGATTATTATTATGATTATTATTATGATTATTATTATTATTATGATTATTATTATGATTATTATTATGATTATTATTATGATTATTATTATTATGATTATTATTATGATTATTATTATTATGATTATTATTATGATTATTATTATTATGATTATTATTATTATGATTATTATTATGATTATTATTATGATTATTATTATCATCATTATTATTATTATATTCACAAAAGGTATTATCCATTATTTGATTTATATTATTTATATCCACCAGATCTTCAGATGTACATGGTTCAGCAGATTCCTCACTACAATAACATGACTTACTCTGAGGATCTATCCATTTATCTAATTCATTTTCTGCATTTTTATTCTCACTGGCTTTATCAAGAAAACATTGGAAATATTGAATAGTATTATTTTTTAAATATGATTTTTGTTCGGTTGATTGTATAGATTTATCTTTTTCATCTTTAACAATATTATAATCAACATCTTCTTCTTTTATATGTTCATTCATAAATCTTTTTGATCGTATAATTTTTGGTTTTTGTTCATTTCTGTAATATATTTGGATATAATTATTTTTAATTGATCCTTTATTATATATATATGAGAAGAACACATAATAAAACTTCTCTATACCTTGGTTATAATACACAATATGATAAAACCATTTTAAAACAAGCACTATGTTGTATATATATAAATATCTGTACATTTTTTTAAATGTGTTCTTTATATAATCTATTACATTAAAATTATACTTATCATATGTATTATCACCATTAAGATAATTCAAATGTACATCACGTATTTTGTTGTATAGATATATATTCTTTTGTTTTATACCTAAAATATAATTAAATGTATTTTTATTTCTTTTTTTCTTTTTCCTAATATTTTTGTAACATTCACATCTTTTAATATAAAATGATTTATCTAATCTTTTACATAATTGAGAATATTCATAATCATATTGAATAAAAAAAAAAAAATTATCATTCTCTATATAATAATTTAAATCATATTTATTAATGTAAAAAATATTATTCCTTGATACTTTTATTTCATTTAAAATGTTTGGATCTTTTTTATATTTTTTATTAAAATGAATATTATATTTATAGAGAAAGAAAGAAGTCTGTTTGAAAAATTTATCATGATTTGTATTATGATATAAACTCTTTTGGATACTACTATTACTATTAATATTATTATTATATTTGTAACTTTTGTTTTTTTTTAAATTTTTGTACTGTATAAAATTTTTATATTTATCCAAATTATATATATCATGTATATAAAATATACACATTATATCATGTCTGTTAATTGCTATATCACCTTGGATAATCATATGAATATTATTTTCATCATGAATTTTATAATTTCCAATATAGGAGGAACCTTTACTTGTCTGGAAGGTTAAGCAAACACCAAATATAATGATGAATAGAAAATTTTCAAAAGGAAAATACAAAAAATTTTTATACATTTCGTTGCACTGGAAGGATAAAATATACAAAATATTTTTGTATATATGTTTTATGGCATAAAAGCGTTTAATCAGATCATATAAATGTAAGTATATGTATATAAATATGTTCACATATATAAAAACATTTTCACATATATAAAAACATTTTCACATATATAAAAACATTTTCACATATATAAAAACATTTTCACATATATAAAAACATTTTCACATATATAAAAACATTTTCACATATATAAAAACATTTTCACATATATATATACATATATTTATTTATTTATTTATTTATTTCATTTTTAATATGTTTTTATAGCAATTAAATATATGATACCCTTTAAACAAGTCCATAACCTTTTAAATAACAACGTAGATTCTTTATGATGAGATAACAATGTTAGACAATCATTTCATATTAAAAAAATAAATAAATAAAATCAAATAAAGTAAAAGGAACGAGTATTTATTGTTTTTATTTCTGAAATGAAAATAAGGTGCATGCATTATTATATAATTTTTTGAGTGAAAAAAAAAAAAAAAAAAAAAATTCGTGATAACGAAAAAAAATCAAATATATAGACATTTATTTATTTAAATATTAAATTATTTATGTCTATTTAATATTTTTTAAAGTGCCCACTACAATTTTTTAGGTTATATTTATAGACTTATTCTGGTTACATGGAATGTTTTATTCTTATAGATAAACATGATATAAAGAAATATAGTATAGACCAAATACAGTTCAGCTCACATATGTGTATATATATATATATATATATATATATATAGATATGTATTTCATATATATTATATAGAAATAAAAAAAAAAAAAAGAAAACTTATATATAGAATAAGGTTTAATAGAACAAGTTTTTTTTTTTTTTTTTTTTTTTCTTTTTATTTTACTAGTTACATATATATACAGCACATTATATAATGTGATAATTTCATATGTTAAATTATTATGCATTCGTAAAAAAAATGGATGATATATATATATATATATATATGTATCGGTATTTTCCTTATAATTAGAAAAAAAAATAAAAAAAATGTCCACCTTGTTGAACATTTTCTTATTTAATACTCCCAATAATATATTTAAAAAATTACAAGTGTATTATATATAACTTTTTTTTTTTTTTTTCCTCAAATATATATTACTTGTCATACGTCCTTATTTCATATTTTTCTTAATATAATGAATATACGAAAGAATTTAATGCTATAATAATAATATATAAATGAATAGACGTTTTGACTAATATATGATTTCTCCTATTATACAAATATTTCTTATTTTGATAAATATTTTCATGTGAGCTAATTTGTTTTTCTTTTTTTAAATGTACAAAAATTATATAAATATAGGATATTATATATTGCATACTTATTTATTGTTATATGATAAATTATAAAAAGATATTAAAAGTATACATATATATATACATACATACATATATATTGTATATATATTTAATTTTATTTGTAAATATAGTTTGTGTTTTTGTAAAAAAAATTTTATATATGATAATTATTAATATATTTATATATATTTCTCATATTTTATTATGTATTAATTAATTCATATAAGGATAAACAAAAAATATATAAATTAAATGTTTATAAAAAATATGTATTGTATAAATATTACATATATATAAATATATATATATATATATATATATATATATATATATATATATATAGTAGTATATTTTTTTTTTTTTTTTTTTTTTTTTTAAAAGTATATCTATATAAATATTAACTATAAGTACCGTTCAAATAATATGAGCTGTTTATATAATTAAATATTATTAAAATGATTTTATATTTCATTGTAATAGAAAAAAAAAAAAATTGAACAAATTAAGGTTGGATATATAATAATTTTAATACAAAATATATATTATTGTATATATATATATATATATATATATAATATATTTTGTTATATATAAATGATTTGAAAATTTTCTAGAGAATTATGAAGAATTTAAATAATAAAAATATTTAAAATTAATAATAAGAAATCATGATATTTATAACTAGATATATTTAATACAAAGGAAGAATATATTATATTATATTATATTATATATCTATATATATATATATATACATATACATATATGTGATACATTTTATCCATTAATAATTATCTGATGGCTTTAATAAAAGCTGATACGTACGTTTTAGAAAAGGATGAAGAAAATGAAGTGGAGGAAAGGAAAACAGGATTATTTTTTCCAACCATGTTAATAAATAGTCATAAAGGAGAAGTGTATTCAGTTAATTTTTCTTCGGATGGGAAATATATAGCATCGTCAAGTTTTGATATGACTATAATGATTCATAATGTATATAATGAATGTGAAACTATAGGTGTTTTAAGAGGCCATAAGAATGCAGTGTTACAAGCTAAATGGTTAAAGGATGATAATTATATATGTAGTGCATCAGCTGATCATAATTTATTTTTATGGGATGTTGAATGTGAATCCAAGTTAAGAAGTTTTAAAGGACATGATAATATTGTTAATGGATTAGATATAATTAATTATAATTTATTTGTTTCTTGTAGTGATGATAACACTTTAAAAATTTGGGATATTAGAAGTAAAAGAGCTGTTCATATAATAAAACATGATTTCCCTTTATTAAGTGTGTGTTCAGATAAAAAAGGAGAATATCTTTTTACAAGTTGTGTTGATAATACGATAAAAAGATATGATTGTATAAATTATAAATTAAAAGATACTTTCATAGGTCATAAAGATTATATAACAGGATTAGATATTAATAATGACGAAACAATATTAGCTTCTATAAGTGCAGATGAATCTATATGCTTCTGGGATATTCAACCCTTTCCATGTGAAGAAAAATTATTATTTCAATTAAATGCACCAAAGTATAATATTGATTATAATTTAATTAAATTATCTTTTAATAATGACAATCTTTTAGCTTGTGGAAGTGGAGATAACTATTTATACATATATGATTATAAACAAAAAATATTAAAATATTCTCTACCTGGACATAGTAGTACGATTAATGATGTTGCTTTCCATCCAATTGAAGATATTGTGGCATCATGTTCATCAGATCACACCATATTTTTAGGAGAGATATGATTGAAGGGGGAATATAAGCATAATGAAAATGAAAATAAATAAATAAATAATAAAGAAGAAGAAAATGAAACCATTAATAATAATTATTATATATATATACCCTCAGATGTATATATTATATATATATATATATATTTATGTATATAGTTTTATTTATTCATTTTAATAATTAAATTTAATTTTTCAGTCATTATTTTTTTAAAATGTGAAATTTTTTTTTTTTATCCTTTAAACATGCAAATATATATATATATATATATATATTTATATATATAATATTATTAATTTTTTTTTTTCTTGTTTTTATATTCACCATAATTTCATAGTTTTAATAATAATTTTTCTCTCCATATATTTAATTTTTTTTTTTTTTATACTTTTGATAAAAATTTTGTAAATTTTTATAAATAACAACATTGAGTTTTTTTTAAAAAAAAGAAAATCTTTTAAAGATGTTTCTTACAATTATTATAAAGGTAGAAATATATATATATATATATATATATATATATGCATATTTGTATTATTATTATTTTTTTTTTTTTTTTTAATTTTTTTTGTGGCAATACGAATGAAATATTTGGGTACACGTAACTAACCATATGAATCAGGTTAATATATAGAATGAATAATATATAATGATATGGAAGAAAAAAAATAAAATATACACACATATACATATATATATATATATTATTTATGTGTGTTAAAAAAAAAAAAAAAAAAAAGATAGGATCATTTAATTATAATTTCAACCAAATTATCCTTATGTTTATAATATATATCATATTTAGCTACTCCTAATAGATTATACATAAATTGATTAATATGAGAACACATTTTCATAATTATTTTACATGGTGCATATTTTTCTGTAATTAGATAATTTCCGAACTGGAATATATTATTTTTGACATTATCATAAGATATATCTTTAATATATTCTATATCATAAAATAATTTATCTTTAGTATTAAAATATAGATTACCTCTAACATTAATATATGCATTATCATTTAAATCAAAATACATATTTTTTTCTTCATCATAAATTATTTCATTTTCAACTCCTCCTGAATCTTCAAAAACACCTTTCATATATTTGAATGTTTTTACGCCATTATTAAAGCAGGAGATATCAATTTCTGAATTGCTATTAAATTGTTTATTTGAATTAAAAGAAGATAAATTGTTGTTAATTTTTTGTGAATCATTACTAGGAGTTTTGTTTGTTTGTTTGTTTAATAATTCATGTGAAAAAGAGTTGTTATTTATATTAGCTTTTGAATTAATTGAATTTGTCCTAGATGATTGTTTATTGTGATATTGTTCATTTGAATTTTGATAATCTGGACATGATGATACTCTAGATATATCATTAGATAACATTGTATTTTCTGAACATTCAAAATAACATGCATGGAAATAATTATTAAGGAATTTTTTATTTAATTCAATTCTTTTTTTTACTGAATTAATTCTTTTTTCATAACATGAATTCAAGAATCGAACATATTTATTATGATTAAATGCAATATATTTTTTGGTATTTAATACTTGTAATTTAGATTTATTTTTTAAATACATATTATTTAAATTATTAATATTGTTTTCTGCAACTTTAAGGAGATTTTTATTAATTAAATCATAGTTACAATTAACATTTTTGGTATAATATTCCTTTTTTTCTTTAATTGTTTTCTTAACATTATTTACATATTTGTTAATATAATTTTTATATGCTTCTTCAAATATATCATAATAATTATTATCAAAACATTCAACATTTTTTGAAATACTCTCTATATTAATATGATCTGTTACATTTTTTATATTTACACGTTGTTTAACATTTTCAAAGTTAATTTTATTTTTTATATTTTCTAAATTTATATGTTTTTTAACATTTTTTAAATTCATATTTTTTTTTACATTTTCAAGGTTTACATGTTTTTTTAAATTATCGATATTTATGTGTTTTTTCATAATTTCAACACCATTGAAACATGAGAGGTCTGGAAGCATGGATTTGGCATTTTTAGCACAATTATATTCATTTATATAATCTTTTGTATTTGTACAAGAATATTTTTTGATAGATTTTAATGGGTTGCTATAAGTACAATGTGGATAGTAAGCTGAATTATAAAGGTTCATTTTTTTAATTTTAGAGAATGATTCAGATAAACAATCGATTTTGAGATTTGTACAATTTATATTTGGATTTATACAATTTATGTTTTGATCATTTATACTTTCGTTATAATTTCGGATCATGTTTGAATAACTTAGGTTTATATTAGAACAGTTAATATTTGGATAATTCATACACTTATTAACTTCATATTGGCTTTTTTCTTTCTCCTGTTCTTCGTTAGTTGTTGATGAATAAGATTTGTTATATTGAAAAGAATTATTATCATAAGAACCTTTGTTCATATTATAAAGATGATTAATACCAAAGGATTGTGATGGGACATTAAAATTGATTTTGTTTTTTTCCATATTATTATATATACCAACTTTTGTTACATAATGTTTAACAAAACTTGTATAATGATCAGTTTCTTCATCATTTATTGAACTATTTTTTTTATATGTATCTAAATCATCTGAACCATCATTTATATATCTTTCTGTTATATCATCAGAATTATTATCTCTTGGATATCTTATATTATTAGCACTTTTGAATTTTAATTCTTTCAAGACATTATTTAAATTTATTTGGGTTTTCTTTTTCTGAATACAATTACTAATATTTTCAATTTTATTAGAATGCATTTCAATATTAGATATTTTTTCAATTTCTTCGTTATAACTGCTGGTTGTAAATGGGTTGCTTAATATATCTTTTACTTTTAATTCATCTTCATTTTGATTTATATTCATACCATCTATATTACTATCTGATAGACAAGCGTTTAAATGAGGATCTTCATAATTAGATTCCTTCATAAATCTTATAGCACTTTTCATATTCTTTTCTTTACGTTCATCTAAAGCATCATCATTATTTTGTTCTTGTACAATGCTTCCAGTTTCTGAATTTTTTGCTTTCTCTTCTGGGAGGAATTTTTCTTGATCTATAACTTTTTCGGTGTTTACATAATTAGATGTATTTCGTTCATTCTCATTCTTATTAATTGATTGTTCATTTAATATTTCATTTTTTTGTTCATCTAATTTTTCATATTGTTGATCATCTAATTTTTCATATTGTTGATCATCTAATTTTTCATATTGTTGATCATCTAATTTTTCATATTGTTGATCATCTAATTTTTCATATTTTTGATCATCTAATTTTTCATATTCTTGATAATCTAATTTTTCATTTTCTTGTTCATCTAATTTTTCATATTGTTGATCATCTAATATTTCATTTTCTTGTTTACCTGCTTGTTCTTCAATCATGCTGTCCTTTTCTTCCATTTCAATAGACACTTCCTCTTCATCATTTGTTTCTGATTTGTCAGAATTTTTATTTTTTTTTTGTTTGTTTTTGTTTCCCTTTTTTTTCTTTTTCTTTTTTTTCTGTGTGTTGTTTTCATTTTCTCCATTTGAATTATTATTTTTTTTTTCTTCATCATCACTTCCTGACCCGTCATCATAATTTTCGCTACTGTTTTTTTGACTGAAGCTTTGTTTTGAATTATTGTTATAATTATTATTATCATTATTGTTATTATTATTATTATTATAATTATTATTATCATTATTGTTATTATTATTATTATTATTATTATCATTATTATCATTATTATCATTATTATAATTATCATTATTATTATTCTTGTTTTGGTCATTGTTTTCATAATGTTGCATTTTCTCCATTGCTTTTCCTATATTTATTTTTTTTCCACTCTTGCTAGACACAGAGCTATTTTTTTTATTGGCTTTCCCTTTCTTACTACCCAAATATTTGCCCTTAGATTTCTGAGACTTAAAATATAAATCAACTAATAGTTTCATGTAACCATCAACATCATCATTTAAATTTTTGCTCAATTTATTGTTAATAATATTTTTGAGGTTTTGAATTTCCTCAATGTGCCTATCCATACGATTTATGTTTTGTAAAACTTCCATTTTGTCTTATGTTTTATAATAAAAATAATTTTATTCCGTTTCAAAATAAGAAAAAAATAAAAAAAATAAAAAAAATAAAAAAAATAAAAAAAATACAATATATTCTATATCGATGTAACAAATATGTATACTCTGATTATCCTTTGTACACCTTTTCTAAAAGTTTTATTTCTAGAATATATAAAATTTTTAAAAAAATTAACAACTATGAAAATCTTTTCTTAACAACATTAAATATAAGAAATAAAAATAAAAATAAAAATGAATATAAATAAATATAAATAAATATAAATAAATAAATAAATAAATATATATATATATATATATATATATATATATATTTGTGTATGGTTTACTATTAAAAATAATATGGAAAATAAATAGATATATCTATATATATCTATATATACTTATTTTATTTTTTTATATTTTTTCTTACGTTAAATAAACAAAAATTTTATTTACACCACACAAACATCATTTAGATTTATGTTTAAAAAAAAAAAACAAAAACACACGCACACACACAAATTTAATATATATAAATTTTAATGAAAACTAATAAGAAATTTTTAAAAGCAATATTTCAATGATAATTTTTTTTTTTTTTTCTTTTTTTGTGACACACAGAAATAAGAACAACATCAAGAAAAAAATAAAAAAATAATAAAATAATAATAAAATAAATATATGTATAAAATATATTTGAATGTATATATTATTTAAGTAGTTGTACTCATTAATATATAAAATTATTTTAATTTCTTATTTTTGTACACATTTAAAAAAAAAAAAAAAAAAAAAAAACCAAGTACATCTAAGTAATAAACATATTTTTAAGTCGTGTTTTAATTATAAGAAATTCTTAATTTTTTATAGATAACAAATGTGTACATGTTGTATACACATGTTTCCTATATATATATATATATATCTCAATTGATAAAAAAAAAAAAAAAAAAAAATATACATATATATATAATATATTTATCTTTTTGGTTTTTTGCTATTCTGTTTTATTTTATTTTATTTTATTTATTATTTTTTTTTTTTTTTATATGTAAAATTTATTACGACAAAAATTTTCTAATATTATAAAGCAATTACACACATGCAATGAAAAAAAAAAAAAAAAAAAAAAAAAAAAAAGTGTAACGGTGTAAAATAAAGGCACCTTAGGAAATTTTGCAACAACGTTGAAATGTTAACCCTTTTTGATATATTGTAAAAAAAAAATATATATAATTATATATATATATATATATATATATATATATATAAACATTTTATTAATTTTCTTCATTATCGTTTGATAAAAAAAATGAAATATTAATTATATATCAATATGTGTATAATTTATTAAAATATCAACATATTTTTATTTATTTATTTTTTTTTTCCTTTTTCTTTTATAGGCTAAATTTTTCATCTTATATAAAAAAATGTACCAAAGAAAAAAAAAAAAGAAATAAATAAAATATAAATAATAAAAATAATAAAAATAATAAAAATAAAAATAACAATAATAATAATAAATGAATTATAATTGAAATTAAAAAAAATAAAATAATAAATTAATTACAATTGAAATGTTAAAAAAAAAAAAAAAAAAAAAATTCCCTTTGGTTAAAAAATTTACAAGTGTATAATTTTTTTTTTTTTTTTTTTTTTTTTTTTTAATTCTCATTTTTTTATATTAAGGTTTGTAACTATATATAATATTACATAAATATCATTTTATTATATTTGTTTGTAGTTCTATGCTCTATATTTTTTAATTTATTTTTTATTTTTTCAACTAATTCTTGTATTATTATAGACGGATGAATGTACAAGTGATCAAGTTGAATTTTCTTTAAAAAAATCCAGAATTTTTTGGATTTTTTCTCTTCTTGTTGATATTTTTGCCATGTTTTTTTTAATATGTGATTAAGTTCACATAAAAGGAATTCAATGATCTGTTCATTTTCAGAAAATAATAATTTCTTTAAATATTGTAAGAAATTATGATATACTTTTTTTTGGTTAATATAAAAAACAATTCTTAAGGTAACTTTTGCGCAACTGGCTTTTATAAAATTGTTTTTGCTTTTATATATATTTGTTAATAAATATGGGAGAATATAAATTTTAACCCATTTTTTGTTCATAATTTTACAAAATGGAAATATATAATTATAAAATTCAAATAAATTTTCATAATAATTTTGTTCATTGTTAAGAATAAAATGTATTTCTGTTTTTATATCATTTAATATTTCCATATATGGTATTTCAGATAATGTATTTTTTTTTTTTTCTGTTTGATTATTTTTCAATAAACTTTCATTATATATATATTGAATAGTAATATAAGAAAAAAGAGGTAAATATTTTGAATAATAATATTTTTCATATATATCTTGATTTTTTAACAAATAATATTTAGGTAGGAATTTCTCTATATATAATTGCATATTAGGTCTATTATTCATTGAATTATTTATAATTTTATAAAAACATTTTATAACCATAATTTTTATTTTCTCATTTTCTTTATTAAAACAATATAATAAAAATGATATTAATTCATTATTTAATTTATTTTCAGACACATGAAGTATTATACAATATATTATTTCGATAGTTAACATCTTAACAAAATTGTATGTTAAGGAATTATAACAACATATGATAATATTTATTAATTGATATATATCTTCGTTGAATTTCCATTTTACCACATTTTCATTAGCTCCTTGATTATTATGATTATATTCATTATTATTATTATTATTAATATAACTACATGTTTCCTTTTTTCCTTTTTTTTTTAATTGTATTTTATTTGATTGTATATTATGTGCACATGTAATTATTTCATTACCAAGATTCGTCTTCATATTTATACTATTCATCATGCTTGTCTCTTTTTTTGCCTTATCTTGTTTATAATAAAAATCGTTAAATAGTGGGCTATATATTTCCCTTTTGTAATATTCCATATATTTAAAAACGTCCATATAACTTTTGTTTTCATAAAAAATTGAATAATACAAAAATTTGTAAAAGTTTAAAAAATTCTTATAAAATGCATGCACGTTTTTATAAGACAAAATAGGAAAAGGGAAATAACTAAGTGAATGATAACTTCTTTTTTTATTATTATATTTTATATGGTTACAATTTGTGGAAGTATATCTATTTTTACTATTACTTTTCATTTTGTTATGGTTAATATTTTGATTAAGATTGATGATCTTAGAGATACCTTTCTCATGTTTAAATTTATAAAGGCGATTATTATAATTAGTCTTCTTATGAATATATATATTATGGTGTATATTATTTTTTTTATTTACAACATATTCTGCATATTTCTGTTTTTTTTCTTTCTTGTAACAATGCCATTGTTTCAATATTTCCTTTTTTATTTGGTTATTTATATTTGTATTAATAATGTATGTCTTCATTTGATGCTTGCTTATGCTTGTCGTGTGTGTGCGCACAATATTGAAGTAGTAATTTAACCTTCCTGAGTAATTAGAACTGTGAAGATTATTACGAACATCATGTCCATAATCATCATGATAGTAATTATAATAATTATTATTATCATCATCAATATCATCATCTTCATTGTCACTATATATATTTTCATTTTTCTCATATGCTCGATTATATCCTTTCCCTGTGGATACATGGCGAGATTTGTAATTCTTTCTGTTAAGCATATTTAATAAAATATATTTATCTCGCTCCTTGTTGGAAAATAAGTCTAGATGAAATAAAATAAATGGTAAATTAAAATGTAATAATAATATAAAAAAGTCTGAGTTCTTAAATAGTGGGTGTAATTGTAATATGGATAAAGGAAAGAAGATGTATTTATATGTACTTGGGAATATATAATATGACCAATAATTAAATATTTTTAATATATTTTTATTATTATTTTTATAAGAAAAAAAATGATTAATAAGAGAATAGATAATTAAAGGGTTTTTTACTTGGTTTACAACTTTCCAAATTTTATATGGTACCATATCATGATCTTTATGATGAGTTTTTTTGGTCTTATTTGATATTTTTTTCATATGAGCATTATTATAATAATTGCAATTATTACGTAAATTATTATGTAAATTATTATGTAAATTATTATGTAAATTATTATGTGAATTATTATAATATATATAAACATTGTTGTGAATATTATCATTACCATCATGATTATTATTTTTATTATCATCATTATTATTTTTGTCATCATCATTATTATTATTATTAACATGTTTATTATTTTTATCATCATCATTATTATTTTTATCATCATCACTGTTATTTTTATCATCCTTATTATCATGATCAATATGATTATTCTTATCATCCATTTGCATGTTATTACTTATCATATTCGAATTGTCTTCAAACAAATCCTTGACATTATAAATATTTACAACTTGTGACATTTTTTGCGTTACCTCTTGATTTGCCTTTTCCACATTTATATTCTTATCATTATATTTAAATTCTTTATTAAAATCATCATTTATTTGTTCATCCATATTATGTGTATTAGAATATATAATAGGCTGTCTTTTAAAAAAGTTTGAATCATTTTCATAAAAAATATTCTTTCCATTATAATCAACAGATGAAAACGGACTAACATTATTATATATATCATTATATATATTAATATAGTTAACATTATTTATATAATGATAATTATAATATTTATATTTATCTATATTCATTCTTATATTTTGGTTTTTATTGAAATATTTATATTCTTCATTTTTTATTTGTTTTGTTTTCTTAATTGAAGGTAAAGATAATGCATGTACATAATTTTTTTTTTCTTCCACATTTTTTTCATTTTCATCATTTGTATATTCTTCTTTATAATTATATATATCACTTTTATAATAATTATCACTATGATAATCATAATGTTGATTAATATGATAATAATTTTCATTATGATGACGATCACTACTATCATAGTAATACTTTACATCATTCTTATCATCCTCATCTATATTTTCCATCTTCTTTAAAAACGTCAAATCGCTCTGTTTTTTTCTTCCACTGTAAAAATTATCATCATTCTTATATGCACAATTTTCATTCAAAAAAAAATAGGAAACATCCTTGTCCCTTAATAATATCTCTAAGGTTAGTATCCCTAGGTTAAAAATATCTTCCTGCAATTTCATCAAGCGTCCTTTTCTTTCATCTTCATATCTAGTTCAAAAAAAATAAAATAAAATAAAATAAAATACATATACATATATATATATAATATAATATTTATAATTATTGACATATGGATATTACCTTATTTTGGGTATAAAATATAGATAGTCGTTAAGTATATTGATATCTGTTAAAAAAATGTGCATATTATTTTGTATAAGCACATTTTCTCTTTTTATATGTCCATGATATATTCCCAAGGAATGAAGTTGTATTATAGATAGAAATATTTGAAATATATAAAAATAATAATAATTGTTTCTATTTGTCTTATTAGATAAATAGTGATCTAAATTTTTGAATATAAATCTTCTGTATATATAAATATTATTTTCATAAACACTCATGCGGTTATAAGGTAATCTACAAAAAAAAAAAAAAAAAAAAAAAAAATAAAAAATAAAAAATAAAAAATAAAAAATAAAAAAAAAAAAAAAAATAATAAATAAAAAATAAAATATATTACATAATATACAATATATAGTTTTATACATTTATATAATATATATATATATATTATATATGTTTATGTGGGGACAAAAAAAAAAAAAAAACACACAGGAATATATATCTATTAGTACTTACACATTTGGAAAGAGATCAAAGGAGAAAAGAAATTTTAGAGTATATAATATTCTCTTTATTTTAGGAGCTTCGGATTTTAATTTACAAATTTTTATTAAAACATGACCCTCATTGTTATTAATACCCTGAAATGAGTGATAAAATATATATATATATATATATTTACATTTATATTTCGATATAGAAGTTAAGAAGAAAAAAATATATATATATATATATATACATTATATCATTTGTACCTCCAGAACATGATAGAAATTATTGAGGGTATATGAGTTCATAAAAAAGAAATGCTCATATTTAAATAGATAATTATATATGTTAAATAATTTGTTTAAATATTTACAATATACATCATCCAATTCTGTTGTGCTGTGTCCTATATTGCTATACAAAGTATTACCCATGTTGCAAAAAAAACAAATACCAAAAAAAAAAAAAAAAAAAAAAAAGAAATAACATAAAAATGAATATTTACTTATACATATTGCACAAATAAAAAAGAACAAAAAAAAGAAAAAAAAAAAATATATATATATATATATATATATATATATATATATATATAATATATTTACTATCTTTTAAATTTTATTTATTTTAACAAATATAAATAACACAATAATGGAAGAAACAAATGACTTAATGATATGTGAAATAAAATATATTTCATAAATATCAATGAATTGCTTTCATTTTTTACTTTAAATTTAATTACGCGCATAATAAAAAAAACTATTTATATATATATTTCTAAGAGAAAAATAAAATAAATAAATTTATACTATAAATAAATATAAATATAAATATATATATATATATATATATATATATATATATATATATATAATATTTTTGTATAAATTTTTATATATTGTTCAATAAATGTTTAATAAAAAAAAAAAAAAAATTTTAAATATTAAAAAAAAAAGAAAGAATTAATTTCTGAAAATGATTTGTATTATTAAATAAATCATATTAAAAAAAAAAAAAAAAAAAAAAAAAAAAAAATACATATATATGGTATATATATATATATATATCATGTTATAAATATTTTGTGTATCTTTTTCTTGTTAGATAATATCCCTAATCATCTAGATCGATATCACAAAATAATTCTTCATTACTCCACTTTGGTTCACCTATAAAAATGAAAAGATTATAAATATTACATGTAACTACAATTTTGGGGGTGAATATAATAAATAAATATATATATATATATATATATATATATATATATATATATACATTAGAGTTATTTATATACTTACCTTCATCAAATTCAGGATCTAATATACTAATTTTCTCCTTTTCAAAAAGCTCTCTTCCTGTTGGATTTTCTGAATTATTATTTTTTTTCATTTGTAAAAATATATCTTTATAAAATTCTTTTCTCCATGCTTCAAATTCTTCTTCACTTACTCTATACTGTACATATGAAATAAAAATAGAAAAACCATTACATTAATATATATATATATATATATATTTAGTTACACAATATGTAATCTCATACATATATTATGATATACATTTATATAATAAAATACTAACCTTTTCTTCACATAATTCTTTTAATTCCAATACATTTTCATAATTATCTAAATCCTTTTCATTATCATCTGATGAATTATCACTATCATTAATTTTATTTGATTTTGGTTGTCTTTCAATCATTTCATCGTACATGGACTTTTCTTCAATATCTTCAGAGAGATATGTCTATAGGTATACATAAAAATACACATATGTCTCATATATATATATATATATATATGTATGTATATATATATTTGTTTACTTTCTTGGATTTACCCTTATGTTTTCCACTATATTATATATCATGCTATATCCTAGGTTATTTTCTATCGTCTCTTGAATTTGATTCTCTACATTCTTTATTAAGGATATTGATAAATTTTTAACTAAACGAAATAAAGATACAGAGAAATATTATAATAATATATAAAATAAGAAAAGAAAATCAAATATATAAATATAAATATATATATGTATGGATTTTTATATACATATATTTATCCTTTTTATTTTTTCTTTCCTCACCGTCAACTATTTTATACAAAGGAGCCTCATCAGGATATTTTTCCGTATATTCGAATATAATATAAAAGGAAATTTTTTTTAATTTATTATCTATATATATCTTAAAAGAGTTATCACACAAAGATATATATTCATTAGTGCATTCATATAAAAGTGATAGGCTCTCTTTTTCGGATTGTTGTTCAGCTTTATAATCCATGCTTTTTTAAAAATTTTATCAAATTCTATATATGCTATATATACTGTTTTTTTTTTTTTTTTAAGGTATATAATATTCCATATTATTCAAATTTTCATTCTCTCAATATATATATATATATATATATATATATATATATATATATATTTATATATCCTTTTCATACTTATCATCATAAAATATATATATATATATATATATATGTAACCTGAAAAATATGAGAATTTAAAATATTAAAAAATGATAGAACATTAAAGATAAAAGAAAAAAAAAATAAATATATATATATTCATAAAAAAAGTAAAATTTTTCTCGTAATTTATGAAAATTCTTTCTTATTTATATGTAGAATGAATAAGAATAAATATAAAAAAATATACTATATTATATATATATATATATATATATATATATATATATATATATATATATATATATACATTATATATATGTAATTAATTTTTTTTATGATATATTTATATACGTATGTAAAAAAATATATATTATGAAATTTCAAACTTTGCATGAAAAAAAATTGATTAATTATTATTGTTCTTAAAATATATTATTTATTCATAATATATATATATATATATATATATATATATATATATATATATATATATTATAAAGAAATAATATTTAAAATATATATATATTGTAATAATATATATATTCTCCTTTCTTCATGTTACATACATGTAAACAATTATATATTTATGTTGTACAAGGGAAATTTTGTAGAATGGTATTTAAATTAATTTTAGGTGTATCTTTAATCTTTTATAAATGGGTATTCCTTATAATAATATGAACATAATATAATTTAGTCATATCATAATATTAGCAAACGAAAAGAGATATAAAAGAAGAGAATTTTAAATTATGATATTATATTTATATATAGGAAAATATATACATAAATCTATGCACAACTAAGTGTATATATATATATATATATATAGGTATATATACATGTAAGTACTAATATATTTTTATTTTTTTTTTTTTTTTTTCCTTCTTTCAATTTTTTTATATCCGTGCATATAATTTTCCTCCTTAATATAAAATGCATCTATAAAATTATAAATATAAAAAAAGGGGAAGGAAAAGATAAAGGTAAAAAAAAAGGGACAATGGTAAAAAGAGAAATTTCTATTATTGTATGCACTCTCATACATATATATATATATATATATATATAAGACAATAAAATAATATAGTTCTTTTCTATTATAAATACAATTAATATATATGCCCATAATGACTTTTGCATTATTAAAAATATAGTAATATTATAAAAATTTTCATTTTTTTGTATATGTATATAATAGCAATATATGGATTATTATAAAATATATATAAGAATATGGACAAAGAAAAACTATAAAAGAATACACACATATATAATATATATATATATATATATATATATATATATATATATATATATAATATTTATGTATTATTATGCTAATCTCTTTTTTCTTTTTCTTTTTTGCTTAAAGAAAATACATAAAATAAATAGAATATCCTAGAAGGATAATTTATTTGTTATTTTTTTTTAATTCATAAATAAAATATATATATATATATATATATATATATATATTATTTACGTGTGAAATTTACATATAAAAATATATGTATTTATATATATTATATACAATATATTATATATATATATATATCTTTATATAATTCATTAATATATATTTTATAATTTAGGTGACCAATCTTTATATATATATATATATATATATATATATATATATATGTATATATATATATATATATTAATGTTGTAAAATAAAAATATTTTCTTTAAAGAGATGAAAACTTATATTTAATTATTTATTTATTTTTTTTTATATATAAAAAAAAAATATATATAGGAATATTATTATATTAATTTGGAATATGTAATGAATGCATATTTTATATATATGTTATATATACATATATTATGATATATATTTATAGAAAATGTATTTATAAAAAAATATATAATATAAAGTGACTAATCTATATACAAGTATGTGTGGATACTTTTTATGTTTTTCTTTTTTTTTTTAACTTCTTATGCATATATAGTTACATATTAGAAAAATGGGAAAACTAGGAATTAAAAAAAAAAAAGAAATATACATAGGCATATATATATATATATATATATATATATATATATATATATATATATTTATTTATGTAGAATAATTTTTATATTTATAAAATGATTGGTACTTTTTCTTCTTTTGATTAACAATTTTAAAAGCATTTTTTTGTATAATCTACAATATCATCTCTATACAAACAAAAAAAAAAAAAAAAAAAAAAAAAAAAAAAAAAAAAACTCTTTCATTTATTATTATATGTTATATATTATATATATAAATATATATAAATGAAAGTATAATTAATAACAAAATTTATAATTCGAATTTTTTTTTTTTTCTCAATATATATATATATATATATATATATTTATGTATGTATTATATATACACATATATATATATATATATATATGTATTTTCTCTTTTTTCTTAAACTTTTTACATTTAAAAAAAAAAAAGAAAAACTAAAACTCTTCTAAATATATAAATCAATATCCATGTAATCTTCATTTACTCATATCTATTAATTGTTATAAAAAAAAAAATATATATATATATATATGTGTATATATACATATGTGTGCATTTACATATATAAATATAAATAAGCACGTATATATGTAAGTATAAAAAAAATGACTAATTTCTTCGTAGTTGTAAAATTCTTACAAAAAAGCAATATATATATAAATATATGTATATGTACATGTATAATATATAAATAAATAAATAAATACATGTATATTATATTATTTTTTTCTCTTATAAATATATATATATATATGTATATGAATGAATAGATTTTATGAA
>LT969557.1:968583-1023583 GCA_900097035.1 Plasmodium blacklocki (nom. inval.)
TAAATTTCATAACAGTACAATGAGTTTTTATAACACTGATAAATAAAATTAAATACAATAAGCTAAAAAATAATATATATACATACATACATATATATATATATATATATATATATATATATATATATATATATATATGTTTAATTTTATATATTTAGTAATAATAAAAAATTATTATTTTCCTTTATATGACAAAAAAATAAAATATGATATTAAATTACTAAAGAATTATGTGAAATACATCTAAAATTCATCATCTTTTTATTACAAATACATAAAAAAAAAAAAAAAAATAATAAAAAATAATATACGAATAAATATTGAAAAAAAGATATATATATATATATATATAGGTATAACATGAAAAGTATAAATATTATAAAACATGGAAAATTAAAAATATAACAATAATTTATTTTTAAACCTAGGAAATATATACATTTATAATATATGTACACAAATATGAAAAATATTTTGTAAATCTATAATAAAATAAATATATAAAATAAGTACATAAAAAACAATATTTATTTTATATATATATATAATACTTAACGTTATCAAATAGGGACTATTAATATATTTCAATTATTTCTTTATTGCTATTAATAAATGATTTAGATATTATAATATGTTATTAATTATATTGTATATAAATATATAAATATATTTATTAAGTCATTATGTATATAATATATATATATATATATATATATATATAATATATAATATAATATAATGTATATATAATAATATATAACATTTACTATATATTATATTATTAAGGGAAAAATATATATATATATATTCTGAAGCATTAATAGTTATTATTATATATACATAATAATATTTACAGTTTTCTAATAATACAAGATTTCAAGAACTGCAAAAAAAAAAAAAAAAAAAAGAAAAAAATTAAAAAAATTAAAATAAAATAAAATAAAACACTCATGTTCATTTTTAATATTATACTTTGATTATTTTTTTTTTTTTTTTTTTCTTCTGGTAAAAATATAAAAAATTTATATGTAATATATATAATATATATTACATAAAAATATATTACCTTTTTATTTCATAATATATATATATATATATATATGTATATTTATTTTTTAAAATGGGAAAAAGAAAAAAAAGAAAATGAAAAAAAAAAATGTTCACATATATTTTTATTATTTATATATGTACTATATAAATAATGATATATATATTTAACATTAAAATAGATATTATATGTTTATATATATATATATATATATATATATATATATATATATTATATATATTTATAAATATAACACATTGTCAATTTATGTTTTACTTTTTTTTATAAAATATTTTGCTTTTGAATAACCATTGTAATAGAAAAGAATGGATTATTTAATTAGGAATAATGAATATTGTAATATTTTATTTGATGGAAATGAATTATTAAGGAAAAGAAAAATAAATTATGAAAGTGAGATTTGTCCATATAAAATTGATTATTGGAATAATTATAATAATAACATAAATATTAATAATGATAATATGAATAGTGAGATAGTATATAAAGAATTTGAGAATACTTATTATAATATTAATAATAATATGTATTCTTCTCTTGGAAAAGAGGACATCGACGAACCTAGATTGTGTTATAAAAAAAGAAATATTTACAATGAAATTTTTAAGGATAACTTAGAATATTATAAGAATGTAAATAATTATGATTATGATAACAGTACGGATACATCATTTAAATTTATTAATAATGAGCATGACAAGATGAAAAAATCCGGAGAATGTACTCAGGAGAACAATGATTATGAGAGTAATAATAATAATAATAATGATGAGAGTAATAATAATAATGAGAATAATAATAATAATAATAATAATGAGAGTAATAATAATAATGAGAGTAATAATAATAATGAGGGTAATAATAATAATGAGAGTAATAATAATAATGAGAGTAATAATAATAATGAGAGTAATAATAATAATGAGAGTAATAATAATAATGAGAGTAATAATAATAATGAGAGTAATAATAATAATGAGAATAATAATAATAATGAGAGTAATAATAATAATGAGAGTAATAATAATAATGAGAGTAATAATAATAATGAGAATAATAATAATAATAGTAGTAATAACAATAATAACAATAACAACAATAACAACAACAATAACAACAACAATAACAATAATAACGATAACAACAATAATAACAATAATAACAATAATAACAATAATAACAATAACAACAATAACAACAATAACAACAACAATAATAATGATAAGAATGAAGATGATGAAAATACTACAGGGAAAGGAAAAAAACCAGAAGTCAAAAAACGTGCAGGCAGAAAAAGAAATGATTCCACAATATATGCCAATAGCAATACAATGTTAAAGACTAATTTTTTACAAAATAATAAAATGATATATAATAATATGGATCATATAAATGATACAAATGAACAAGATAAATTTTTATATGAACAAAGAAAAATGATGATGAATAATAAAATGGAAAATATGGGTCCCAATATGAATATGACAAATAAGAATTATTTTCAAGCTGTGAATAATATGAAAATGAATGTAGAAAATAATAAAAATCTTATAGGTATAAATACAAATCATATGACTAATTATCCAAATAATATAAATAGTATTAATAGTAATATGAATATACCAAAAAATAAAACCTTGCATTCGAACAAACAAATGATGTTTATGAATAATAATATGAATATACATGGAAAAACAAATAAATTAAATGATATGGCTAGAGTGAATAGTATAAATTTTAATGAAGAAAATAAAATGTCTGTTATGAATGACGATAGTAGAATGGACAATAAAATGAGGGATATAATGAAAAGTAGTGGGATGGATGTTCATTTAAAAAATGAAGAATCTTTATATATGAATAATATATATAATATGAATAGTAATAATCCAAATAATATACCAAGAATTAGTACAATGAATATTGCAAAACCTATGAATAATTTTAATAACATGAATATGCCTATAAATAATATAAATGCTTATAACAATCACATGATTAATTCGTATAATAATATGATGATTACAAATAATATGAATAACATAAATACCATAAACCATATGAATAATAATAATAATAATAATAATAATAATAATAGTAGTAGTAGTAATAATAATAGTAATTTTGTACAGCATATTCAAGCGCTACAATTTATGAATCCTAATATGAATAACGACATGAACAGTAATATGAATAATATTAATAATAATCATATGTTCTTGAATAATAACCAGAATAATGCATATGTTCATATGAATAACAACATGAACTTGAATCTCTCTGGTAATAATTCATTTTTTAATAATTCAAATAAACAACTGAATATGATGAACTTGAGCTCAAAAAATAAAAAAAACACTATATTAAAAACTGCATGTAATAATGAATTTGAAAATATAAAAAGAGTTCATTCGAATTGCTCTAATAATAATAAAAAATCGTTTAAAATGAATAGCAATGAAAACAATAATACAACAACAACTGTTGTAAAAAATATACGAGTTGAAAACATAAAGTTTAATGAAAGTATTAATTTGAAAAATATAGATGGCTTAGATCTAAGTACTAATTTTGTTAATGGAAAATATATATCCAAATTAAATAATGATGAGAAAATATATAATGTTGTACATTCTATTGTGAAAGATTCTCTCAAAGATTGTTTAGTTGATTTTTATAACAATGCAAATTATATTTTTAAAGATAAATTAGATTTTGTATGTAATAGTAATACTCCTACCTGTAATAATATAAATGATTTAGAAGAAAACAAAAAGGATGAAGGGGATGGTGATAAACAAAATAATTCAATTGAAAAGAAAGATATTGAAGAACATGTAAATAATAATTCTGATAATATACTTGATGGTTTTGAATTAGGTATAAATAAGATACCTGAGGATAAGGAAGATCAAAATGGAAAGGACAAGACAAATAAAGATAGTATAAAAAATGATAATATAAATGATAATACAAAGGAAGACAAAAATCAAAATGATGATAATAAAATTAATACATCAATGTCAAAAACGCCCAAAAATGAAGTTAAAAATGTTATAACCTCTTCCTTATTGTCAGGTTTTAATATATTTAGTGCATTTAGTAATAGTAATACACCTAACTCGAAAAAAAATAAATATGATGAAGAGGAAGAAAAAGAAGAAAAAGAAGAAGAAGAAGAAGAAAATAAAAAATGTATAGATAAAAATGATGAGGATGAAAATAAGTCACCTCAAAATGAAGATAACGAAAAAATTATCAATGATAATAATAATAATGATAATAATAATAATGATAATAATAATAATGATAATAATAATAATGATAATAATAATAATAATGATAATAATAACTATAATAATAATGTAGACAAAGAAAACAATTTACAGGAATCTATAGATAACTTAGAAAATGTTAATACAGATAATAATATTAAGAGAGATGTACTAAATTATAATAATATAGAAGATAATGAAGAAGGCAGAGAATATATTTTAATAGAAATTACCAAAAGTATATGCTCCATAATCAATTTGCAACAATTAATGACTGTTAATACAAGGCTAGCTAACCCTAATCTGATATATGATCCTAATTATGAAACCGTATATTCTAAATGGAAAACATTTTTAAGAAAAGAGCAATCAAGTGGAAATTTAATTAGTAATTGTTTTTCACGAGATTTTTTACATACAGTTTTGTTATGTAATTATGTTACTATAATTGAGGATTTAAGAAAAACGGCTGTTAAGAAAAAGTTGAAATATTTCTTCTTACACTTATGTTTGGAATCTGGAATATCGATTAACGTTGCATTGATGTTGTTTATAAATGCAACCAAGCAGAGCGATAAGTTACAGGTATTAAGAGCATGTTGATTCATAATTCTATTATTGAGATTGTATTTATGAATGTGTATATATGAATAAATAAATAAATATATAGATAAATAAATAAATATATAGATAAATAAATAAATAAATAAATAAATATATAGATAAATAAATAAATATATATATATATATATATATATATATATATATATATATATATGTCAATATATGTATATTTTTTTTTTTTTTCTCTCATATACATAACTTAAATTTTTTTTTTTTTTTTATGTGTAAAGTCTTTACTACCTTCTGAAACGGGATTAGGATATTTGCACAGAGATGCAGGTGGAGCAAAAGAAGAGAATATGGGAATTATAACATTTGAGTGTATAACGAACGACAGGGAACCAGATCATTTAATAAAATTAATAACTTTAAAAAATATTTTCTCGAGACAGTTACCAAAAATGCCTAGAGAATATATAGTAAGGCTTGTATTTGATAGGAATCATTATACATTTTGTTTATTAAAAAAAAATACAGTTATAGGTGGAGTATGTTTCAGACCATATTTTGAACAGAAATTTGCAGAAATTGCATTTTTAGCTGTTACTTCAACTGAGCAGGTTAAAGGATATGGTACAAGATTAATGAATCATTTGAAGGAGCATGTAAAGAAATTTGGTATAGAATATTTCTTAACCTATGCAGGTATGTACATAAAATGGAATGTTTCCATGTATGTATATATATATATATATATATATATATATATATATATATATATGTATATTTATATATATATGTAAATATTTATTTATTATATTATTTTGTATTTGTACAGATAATTTTGCCATAGGATATTTTAGAAAACAAGGATTTTCACAAAAAATTTCCATGCCAAAAGAAAGATGGTTTGGATATATTAAAGATTATGATGGTGGTACATTAATGGAATGTTACATTTTCCCAAACATCAATTATTTGAGACTTTCAGAAATGTTATATGAACAAAAAAAAACAGTAAAGAAAGCTATACATTTTATAAAACCTCAAGTTATATATAAGGGCATTAATTATTTTGCTGATAATAAAGGGGCTGCTTTACATCCAAGTACTATTCCTGGATTATTAGAAGTTGGCTGGAAAAAAGAAACGAGGGAAATTACTAAAAAGGTTCAACATAAAGAAGTTCAATTGAAAGATCAAATTTTAGGTGTTCTAGATCATTTAGAAAAACAACAGTCCGCATGGCCATTTCTTAAGCCAGTTAGTCTTTCGGAAGCTCCGGATTATTATGATATTATAAAAGAACCAACAGATATTTTGACCATGAGAAGAAAGGCCAGACATGTAATATATATATATATATATATACATATGTGTTTATATTTCTATATTAAATATTTTAGTCTTCTTATTTTATATTATACTATTTATCATTTTTTTTTTTTTTTTTTTTTTTTTTTTTTTTTTTTCTTAGGGTGATTATAAAACGAAGGAAGATTTTGGCATTGAGCTTAAGAGAATGTTTGATAATTGTCGTTTGTATAATGCTCCAACAACTATTTATTTCAAATATGCAAATGAACTACAAACACTTATATGGCCTAAATATGAAGCTATAACTGATACAGCAAAATAGGATGATCATTGTATATTTGTTTTTTTTCTCTTTTTTTTTTCGTAAAGGAAAATGTATACATATATATATATATATATATATATATATATTAAGAAAAAGCACCATATACATAACATATATCTTTATTTTTTATTTGATCCAATTAATAATACACTTTATTTTTACTTTTTTTTTTGGGGAAAATAAAAAATATGTATATATTTTTCTTATATTTGTATACCAGATGAGCATATGATTTTATTATACAGTAAATTTTTTATTGATCATTTGTTTATCTCAATGCATTTAATCATATATATATATATATATATAATTCTTTTTATTGATGTGATTATATGTAATAAATACACCCTATATACATTTATTCCGAAATAATTTTTTTTATTTTTATTTTCATTCTTATTGTTATTCTTATTGTTATTCTTATTTTTATTCTTATTGTTATTCTTATTTTTATTCTTATTGTTATTCTTATTTTATATTATATTATTTTATTTTATTTATTTATTTTTTTTTTTTGTCCGTTTGAAAAAGACGCGATTAAAAAATAATTTATACATAAACACATATTTTTTTTAACCTTTTTTTTTATAATATTTTTTAAAGCATATCAATAAATTTGTAAATTTTTTAAAGCAAAGAAACATTTTTAAAATTTTTAAATGAAAATATAGGATTATAAGGATGTATGTATATATTTATTTAAATATGTACCCATATAAATAAGACTTTCGATATTATTAGAAAAATTTATAATATGTATTTCATATTTGGAATTATATAAAGAGAAAAAATGTATCTTTTGTGTTATTATTTTTTAAATGTAATATATTTTAATAGGAGATAGTTATATATGTGTATGTATTTTTTTATTTTTTATTTTTTATTTCTTTGTTCTTTTGAATTATATATTACACATATTTATATAGAAATAAAATTGATATTCAAAATTTGTAAAATATATATTTTTATATAAATATGGTTTGGTGTAATATATACCCGATTAGTCATTCGACTAATTCGTATACATAAAGACATATATGCATACAGATAGATACATATATATTTATATATATGTATGCATATCTTTTTTTTTTTTTTTTTTTTTTTACTTCAAATGTTTGAAGAATATGTTTCATTTATACGAACTGTTAATGTTTTTTTTAAGACATCCAAGGGATGAATATAATGAAGAATTTTTAGGTCCTATATTTATGCATTTTTATGATAAAAATTATTATAGGAAAGATTTGATTATAAAAAATCGAAGAGGAGAGAAATTAAAATGTTCTTTTTTCACACCTTTTAATTATAATGAGAACACTCCTTGTGTTATATATACACATTCTGCAAGTAGTTGTCAATTAGAAGTTTTGGATATATTACATATTCTTTTATTATGTGAATGTTCGATATTTTCCTATGATTGTTCAGGTTGTGGTTTATCAGATGGATATTATTCTACTAAGGGTTGGAATGAATCTCAAGATTTGTATTTGATATTAAATCATTTACATAATGTAGAAAAAATAAAAAATTTTGTTTTATGGGGAAAATATTCCGGCGCAGTAAGTTCAATAATAGCTGCAGCCTTGTATGGAAATATAAAATTGTTGGTAGGGATTATAGGATGAGTTTAATAAAATATATTACTTTTATGTTAATATATATAATATATATATATATATATATTTATTTATTTATTTTTTACTTTTTCCAGATTCTGGACTCACCATATGTATCTTTAATTGAATTATATAAAACAACATTTCACTTGAACGCTAAGAAAAAAGGAGAGATATTTTTTAAAAATGTCTGTTTATATTTAGTAAGAAAAAAAATTAAAAAGAAATTCCATTATGATATAAACAATGTGTGCCCAATTTTCTTTATTGAAGATATTAAAATTCCCACAATTTATATTATTTCAAAAAACGATAAAATAGTACATCCTGTTCATTCTTTATATTTCGCATATAAACAAGAGAAAGCATATAAAATTTTTTATATATCAGAATCTTCAACTCAAACATATGAAAATTTTTCTTATGAAAATAAATTAACTGTAGCTATTAAAACTATATTATATGGATGTTCTATTAATAGTACAGAATTTAAGAAGGTTTTTGATGTATATGCTTATTGGAAATTATTTTATAGTTTGAAAGATAAGTATGAGAATGAATTTCATTTTATTGATAAATTAATAACAAAAAAATTAAATGAAAAAAATAAAATCATTAAAAATGTTAAAAAGTTTATTCTGTTCAAGTATGAATCTTTGTCCTCCTTAAACTCATCCATGTATTTCAAGTAAAATAAAAAAGAACATAATGATTAAATAAATAAATAAATATATATATATATATATATAATAATTTCTTATGATCATTTCTATTTAAATTAACCCTGTTTGCTCTTTTTTAGCCAATCAACTATGGATTCTATTCGAGAATTCCATATGAGTAATATAAATATATATATATATAGATATAGATATAGATTATATATATATATGTAAAAGTATATGTTAATATCTGTGGAAATATTTTATTTTATTTCGTTTTTATTTTGATAGATGAAATGGAATATTCTCAACACAAATTATTGGGAGAAAATAAATGTGAAAACTATAAAATTAACCAATTTAAGCATTCAGGAAATATTAGTGATTGCCTATTTTCTGATATTGATATTATGACAGATGATCATAACGTTACGAGCAATCCTTTTAAAGATAAACATTTGGATAATTTACATAACTTTAATCAAACATATGGAAATATTGAAGAACAACAAAAAGAATCGGAATTATTACACATGCAAAGCGCAAGAAGTTCTTTAAAATCAAGTATTAATATATAAATATGAATGTTCATAAATAAATAAATATAAATATATATATTATCAACACTTTTATACAATATATCCTAAATAATATAACACATTAGAATTCTTAACTTACAATATTACGTCTACCTTATCAAGCTAACATTAACCTTTTATTTTTACCCTTATTTTATAGACAAAAATACATATAAAAAATCTTTAACATGGGATAGCAAACTTCAGAGTTCTATTACTTATTTCAAAGAAGATTGCCCATTTCAATTGTTAAAGAATGATTAAACAAAAATGACTTTTTATATATTTTTAAATTGGGTAAGGCAACACCAATTTTTTTTTTTTTTTTTTTTTTTTTTTTTTAAATATCTACTTATATATATAAATATCAATATAAGTATTTTATACTCTGTGATTTATTATTTGTTTTTTCTAGTTTTTCATTTTTCTAAAAAAATTCTAATAAAAATATACACCTCTAATATATATATATATATATATATATATATGTTTTTTTTTTTCCTCTTACAATATTTGATTCAGAAAATATATATTTTTTAACTTATATTAATTTGTTACCTAGAACGTTTGAATATACCTATTATTTTTATTTCATATATATTATATTATATTTAAATAATGTTACTTCTTATATATTAAATATATATATATATATATATATATATATATATATATAATAATATAATCGTAAAATGTTATAAATTGTTTATGAAAGATATATATATATATATATATATATGTGTATGAATACATTTATTTTTTTGGAAAGAAACAAATATAATATATATATAAATGTATAGATAAAATTAACTATTATATATATATATATATTTATTTATTTATTTATTTTTATTTTTTTTTTTTTTTTTTTGAGGAAAAAAATATAGACAAAAAAAGAAATAACAAAAATGTAGTCAAAGAAAAAAAAAAAAAAAGAAAAATGGAATTATTTAATATTTACGTCTTCGAAATATAAAAATAGAGTAATATGTGAATTGTTGTTCAAATAAAAAAAGCATTAATTTTTTTTTTTTCTTTTTATTTTGCTTCTTATTTATCGTCAACGATTACATATTACCACAGCATTTATTAATAAAATTGCACAATGAAGCTTTGTATTTTTTGGATTTAGGTACATACTCTACAATTGTTGCAGGTCGTACTGATACAATTGCTTGCCCATTACTATTAGCATAAGAAGGAACAAAATTAGATTTTCCTGTAACCGAACGTGCACCATATACACTAGGTAATGTTGAAAACCTTTCATTAGATATATGTAAATTTGATGAATTTGGGTGTTTTTCTTCTACTATTTTAAGGTGTTCCATTGTATTTGTACTATAATTAGGAATATTATTTCTTTCCATTATTTTCTGAATATAACCCTTAGAGCCGTTATATGATTGATTAACAAATGTTTTATCAAGTCGGGGGCTCATATGATCAGAATAATATGTACCATACGTGTTAGTATTATTATATACTGAACCACTAGTATCTCGTAAATTCGATTCTATTATATTGTAATTATTATTACAGGAATTCATATAGTTTTGTTCATAGGACTGTTGTTCAATACCTTTTTCTTCTGGTAAATGAATACTTACATGAGAAATATTGGAATCCTTAAAACGTTCATCAATATCATAGTAATTTTCTTCCATATTACTATTAATTAATTCCTTGGAATTGTTTTCTTCATCATTTATCTTTTGATTTTTCTCTGATGTAAAATCATAATTAGAATACTCATTTGTAGCTTCATGATATCTTGTTTCATTTTTATGTTCCAAGTTTCCTTCATTGTATTCCTCTTCATCAGATGTATCATTACTATCAACTACGTTATTTTTATCTTTTAATGTTTCCACATTTTGGTTTTCCATATTGGAAGATGATATCTCCAATTGTGAATAAACCTTAGGTGCTTCATTGGTTGTTTCCATATGTCTATATGTTTCGATATTATAAATATCACTTTTTTCTTTATTTATTTCGGATACAAATGAATTCCCCTTTTCGGAAACATTACAAGAAATTTGTTGATTTGTCTCATGCACATTTTTTCCTATATGAATATTATTTCCATCCTTTGTCATTTCACAGATTTCAGGTATTTCAAAGCTATTAGTCAAAATTTCTTTCTCAACTCTGTTTACTTTTAATACTGGAACAACACGTTCTACAATTAGAGGGACCTTTTTTTCTATAATGTTTTCTTTATGAACGTATACTGGTATTTCTACAATTTTGTTTCTGTACTCTATTTTAGGTATATGTATAATTTTTTCCTTCTCTATTACTTTTGGCTGATACTTAATTTTATCTAAGTAAATGGGTTTTGAAATATGTTTTGTTTTATAGGTAATTATAGGTTTAATAACATCTACATATTTATTTACATATTTAATTTGCTCTTTTTCTACTATTTTTTCTACATATTGAGTAACAGGAACCTTCACTACTTTTTCTTGGCGTATTGGTTTAAGAATTTTACTCTTCAAATGTTTTGAATGTTCAAAGGTATAAGGAACACTGGAAGAAGGGATATTAATTGTTTCACCTTGCATTTTTTTTTTTTTTTTTTTTTGCTAATATGAAGGAATATATTATATATATATACTTTATTTAATATTGAGTATATATATATAGATATAATATATATACACAGTATAATTTTTTTCGGTTATATAATAAATTAAATAAAGATGGAAAAAAAAAAAAAAATGAAAACAACAACAAATGTATTTATATATGTAATTTTGTTTATATATATATATATATATATATGGGCCTATATTTACATAAATAAGGTATGATAAGTTCTTAATAGTATAAAAATATATTTACACACTAAATATATCTAAAGAAAAACACAATAAACAATATATATATATATATATATATATATATATATAAGAATGCTTTTAAAACAAGAAAATAATAAATAAATATTAACACTAAATAAAATTGGAATTTTTTGTGTCCTACAATAGATTTTACAAATTTGTTAACATGATATTTTATATAAGGAAAAAAGAAAAGAAAAAAAAATAATAAATAAATATATATATTCTTTATAATTATATAGACATAATAATTAAAAAAAAAAAAAATAAATATATACATATGGTAGATTACATATATATATATATATATGCATAATTTGCTTTTTTTTTTTTTTTATTTTAAATATTTTAATTCGCAATTTATTTATAGTTTTCTTGAGAAAATATATGAATTATATAATATTTTTATTATATTTTGGTTAGCTTGTTAAGGATAAATTATTAAATGTTCATGTGCTATAAGACAGTTAATTAAAAAAAAAAAAAAAAAAAAAATTAAAATAATTATAACATTAAGAGCTATTTAGTAAATTATTGTTTTTCTGATATAATAATCATAATATTTTATATAAGTTATTCCTTATAAAAAAAAAATATATAAATTATAAAAATAAAATATGTAGTATATTAATTTTTGTATTTTTTCTTAATATTCTCGTTTATTTTTAACACATGACTGTACCCGTTATGGTGTACATAAAATAGGACACAGAAAAAAAAAAAAAAAAAAAATTAAAAATAATGAATACAATATGTAAAGGCTATATATGTGCATATTTTTTTTTTTTTTTTTTTTTTTTTTTTTTTTTTTATGAATGCGTTCAGGCATATGTCCATTCTTTTTTTTTTTTTTTTTTTTTTTTTTTTTTGCTGTACAAAAATAGTCCATTTTCAAAAACGTTTAAAATAAGGAAATTATGTTATTTTTAATACCATATAGAATATATATATTTTATGAAAAGATGAATATCCCTTAGATGTGTATTTAAATATGAAATAAATTTTCTTATTAAAAAAAAAAAAATAATGATAATATAAAATAAGAGTTAATAAAACATTTCTCGTATATCTTTTATATTTCTTACTGTTACATTAAACACCTTTTTTAATGACTCTGTTATATTTAATGTTAAATCATTTAATATATTTGAGCTACTAGCTATTTCGCCTTTTTGATAATTATATTTTTTTTTTTTCTTTTCATTTATTTCATGCATTGATATATAATCATTATGAGTCATACCACATGATAATATATATTTTAAAAAATTGTTATCGAGATTAAAATTTAATGACAATCCGTGCATAGATATATATTTTCTTATTTTCAATCCTATGGATATAATTTTTTTATCCTTATAAAAGATACCAATTGTATCTTTTTTACAATGTGTTTTTATATTAAATTTTTGCAAAGTTTCCATTCCAATTTTTTGAAAGTTATTTATTGTTGTGTGCAAATCAAAAGTACGTTCTATATATGATATGTTTTCTTTACTGTTTGAATTTGTATATATGTTATTTTTTTCATATTGTGATGTTTTTGATGGAAAGCCTTCTTTGTTTGTATATTTATAGTGCGTATTTATAATTCTCGCATTATAATTGGATGGATATTTTTTTAAGTTAAATATAAAATATAATACTAACTGTCCAGGACCATGATACGTAGCTTTACCTCCTCTGTTAACGCGATAAAGAGGTATTTTTCTTTGTCCATAATCTTTTAAAAAGTCATTGAAATAATTTTTATTCTCATTATATATATCAGATTGGTTAATTTTATCTTGAATTGTTTCACATCTATTCATAAGTTGGATAATTTCATTCGAGTCGAAATTATTATATATATCTCCTAATTCTTCAATATAATAATTTTCCTTATCTAGAAATATATCACTACAATTTGCTACACTACCTAGAGTATAACATGGAGTATGTTGTAATATAAAACAGAAATCATATTTTTCCATGTTTTCTTTGAAAATTTTTAATTTTTTTAATTCTAAATGATTTGATGTTTTTACTTCATTTTTATTTTTCATAATAATTTTTGAATGATGTAAGATATTTTGAAGTTGAAAAGCTAGTTTATAATCTATTAATTTTTCACTACAATTCAAAATACAAATTTCATTTGTTAGATTCATTTTTTTTTCCTTCCCATAATTTATTCTTATACTTTTTATTGGTTTTATGAATATATGTATATTTAATCTATATGATTTATTCTTAAAATGTGGATTTAACAATCCAGAATTTTTTCTATTTTTTAATTTCCCATCTTTCGGTTTTCGATTTAATAGTATAATAAAAGTTAAAGAAATTTGTACAAGTAGGTTTATTTTATTCATTTAATGTTATTATATATATATATATATATATATATATATATATATATATATGTATGTATGTATGTATTTATTTATTTATTTATTTATTATATATTACGTATACGTTTACATTTTATACTAATGAGTACCTATGATATTATATAATTTTGTTTCTATTTTTTTTTTTTTTTTTTGGGGGGGGGGGCATGAATTTTTTAAAAATATTACAAAAATTTGTTATCGTTGCTTGTGTAAATCTATATGCTACTTTTTTTAATTTTTTTATCTTACAATATAAAATACGTCTACATATTTTTAATAATTATGAATTATTACAATTTTATATATTTTAAAATGTTTAAAAAAAAAAAAAAAAATTGTTAATTATTCATTATTTTATTTAATGTTTAAGGAATGAATATATAAATTACGTAATTGATAAAAATATAATGAATTATGAGCACGTTTTAAAAAAGTTAAAAAAATATATATATTACATATAGGATATTATATATATATAACACAATTATATATATATACATATACACACATATATATGTATATATATATATATATAGTTTTCTTTGTATTATATATTTTTGATTACATACAAATTTATACTATTGTTGTATATATCAATTTATATGTGGGGACAACATATTTTAGCCTATTAAAATTTTTGGAATTAATTTAAAAGGATTGAGGGTAAATTCATTATTATAATAAAGTCCATATCCAAATATCATTGGTGTGAAACCGTAATATAAAAATGGTCTTATAAATTTATTACACATTTTATGTGATATGGCATATGCCTATTAAAAAAAAAAAATAAAATAAATAAATTATATATATTTATAAAATATATTTTTTTTAAAAAAAATCATATATAACCATAAGAGGTGTATAAGTTTATTACATATGCATTTAATTAATTGATGTTTGTTTAATATAAATAACAACATAATTATATTTAAACTTATTATAAATACATATATATAAAATATTATTAAAAAAATTATAAGTTCTTTCTTTCTTTTTTCTTTTCTTTTTTTTTATATATTTATTCTTCTTTAGAATAATTTGTATTTTTATGTAATGCTTTTAATTCCTTACCCTATCAAATATTTTTTTGGTATCTATACTAATATGATATTCTTTCATAGTTGCTTCTTATATAAAATATGTATATTAAATATAAATAAATAAATAAATATATATATATATATATATATTTGTATAGTTTGTTCTTTAAAAGAAGTTCAAAATTATTCTTTAATTATATATGGAAAATATAACATATGAATATTTTATTATATGTTTATCAAATATATTATGAAACTTTTAATTTATTTCTTTTAATTAATAATATATTAGATTTAATTTTTTTCCCCTTTTTGAATAAAATAAACAAATGTTTTATAAAATTATTATATTTATAAAGGAAAATTTTTAAAATAATATAACTTATGTATTTATATAAAATATATATATATATATATATATATATATATATATATATATATATATTTATTTATTTATTTATATATTAATATTATATTTGATTATACGTATGTATTTATATGTATTCATCCATGATATATGTACTTGACAACTGGGTTTTTTTTTTTTTTTTCTTCATTATTTCACTATTTATTATATATAAAAGAAAGGAGGAAAAAAAAAAAAAATAATAAGATAAATAAAATAAAATAAAATAATAATAATGAATTTACATATAATATTGTTACATTATTATATATATATATATATATATAATAATTTTATATAATTGTAAACCTGATGAGAACAGGAAAATAAAAAAAAAAAAAAATAATAAAATGAAGTGTTAAAAATAAGAAAAATCATAAATGAAAATATTGTAAAATAATATATATATAATAAAATAAAAATAATAAGAATATATCATTTGTATGATAATATATATTAATAAATATATGTATTATTATATTTTTGAATTATTATATTATAATAATATATATATATTTTTTTTATTTTTTTATTCTTTTGGAAATATTTTTGTTAATCATAACAAAATAATGTACCTCAAAATATATATGAAATTGTAAAGGTAATAATTTTGTTCATATTTATATTTTTTTAAAATATTTAAAGTAGAAAATTTTCCTTTTGTTTTATGTATAATTTTGATAATTCTTAAAAAAAAACCAAAAAAAAAGAAAAAAAAAAAAAAATACCTAATATAAATAATTTTTTTTGTTCATCCTTATTTATTTATCTATCCTTATCTTTTCTTTTTTTATGTGTGTAGATTATTGAATTTTTTATATATAAATTAATGTATATATTTCAAGATTATATATCCTTATTTTGTGTATCAAAGTAAATAAATATATATTTATATTTATGTGTATAATATAATTTGTTAAGGAAAATAATCCCCCTTCATCAAAAAAAAAAAAAAAAAAAAAAATATACATATATATATATATATATATATATATATATATATATATTTAGTATAAATATATTTACCTTAATTTGTAATTGATTTTTTTGTTGAATATGGGTAGAAAAGCTTCGAATGATAGCTACGAGAACTCAGATGTAAACGCTGCTGGTTCTAAAAGGAAATCTAAAGGGAATGATGATATAAATGATATTATGAATGAATTGAATAAGAAGAAAATGAATGAGAAGAAGAATATGAAAGATAAGAAGGATGGTAATTTTTCAGGAAATATGATAGGTGGAATGTACAAGAATAAATTAAGATATATATTAGATAATATAATAATTATAAGTATTATTTTATCATTTGTTGTATTAATATCTTTTAAATATTTAGAAGAGAAATATTCTATAGAATCGTATTTTGAAGAAGGAGATAGTTTTGATTATTATGAAGTATTAAAATGTAAAAGAGGTGATAGTGTTCAAAAGATAAAAAAGAATTATCGTGATTTATCTAAACAATATCATCCAGATAGTAATAAGAATTGTAAGGATTGTGATAAGAAATTTCAAGAAATAACAAAAGCATATAAAACATTATCTGATAGTAGATTAAAAAAAGCATATGATAATTCAAAAGGAAAGGTTTTAAAATTAATTGAATCAAATAGTATTAATTTAAATATGAAAAATTATGTTGATTTAGTAGAAAATTCGAATGATTATTGGATAATTCAAATATATTCAGATACAGATAGTTTATGTTTAAGTTTTTCAAATATATGGGAAGAAAGTTTTGATAAATATCACGAATATATATCATTTGGTAGGATAAATATTTCAACAGATAAGAAATTAATAAAACAAAAAGTACCTTTTAATGTTAAAATATATCCAACGATTTTCATTTTATCACCTGATGGTACATATCAATTATATTCTAACATATTTAATGCTACATCTAAGGATTTTCAATATTTTATTACTAGTAATTATCCTAATAATATATATGATTTAAAAATGTTAAATGATGCTTTATATAAAATGTCTGCATCGAATGTAAAAAAATCGGGATATATTGATAAAAATCATCATGTTATATTATTAACTAATAAGAAGAAATTAAGTTTACAAGCTAAGCAAATTACTTATAAATTTAATAATATATATAAGACGTATTCTATAAAATATAATGAAATAGGTAATATATCAAATGAGTCTATTAAAAAGTCTATAATTGATTCATTAAAAGTATTAAGTATTAAAAAAGAAGAATATATAAAAGAAAATCAAAATATTGATTATTTTATTTTAGTAAACAATAATCAAGTAAAAGTTATACGAAGAATATCTCCAACGAATATTAAAAATGTATATAATGATGCTTTAAAAAAAAATATTGTAGAAATTAATTCTATCAATGTTGATTCTGTTTGTTCAACTATTGGTTCAAGAAAAACCTATTGTTATGTTATATTTGTAGATAATATTGATGATGAAAAGAATGTGAATTATATGAGAAAAACATATCAAAATATTAATAGTTCATATAACAAATTTGTATCTAAAAATGGTTCAGAAGAAACAGAAGAACAATTATTTATACAACCAGTATATATATTAAATAAAAATCTAACAAAAAAATTTAACAAGTTTATAAATGATAAAACAATTAATAAATATGATGCATTCTTACTTGATTATTCATCTAATACATTTTCATCAATTAATGAAATTAAAAATTTAAGCAATTATTCACAAAATAAAGAGGATTTATCTTTCTTACATAATATATACAAAGATATTGAAATCTTAAACTTTCAAAAAATACCAAAATATTGTTTACCATTTAATATCAATTGTCTATTTAATATTAAAACTACTACACCATATAAATTATATAATATTATTAATAGAACATCCAAGCTACAAATTATTATCTCTCTAATTGTTGGTATTATGTTATTCCCAACATTTAAAGAATATGGATTTTTCAAATATGTTTTCTTTGCTTTATCGGTCAGCTTTTCAGTTATTGTCATAAATATAAAGGATTTCATTCTTCTCCTAGCTAGTTAAATTGGATATACCAATTGGATTATAATATGATATATATATATATATATATATATATATATATGTGTATATGTTTTATTATGGTTATTGTATTTTTTTCTTTTTTTTCTCCTATTTTTTATATATGAACGTATAATTTATCAAATTGAAGAGAGACATATATAATATATGTAAAATATGAAGATAATATCTCATAGATAAAAAGAACAGAAATGTTCCGAGGTTTTATTACCCAGTGATGTGAATAAGTAGTGATACACTTTAATATTTAATGAAATATTTTTTCATTACATATATATATATATATATATATATATTTATTTATATATATATTCTTTATCTTATTTATTTATATTTTATTTTTTTTATTCCATTTTGTTTATCCTATATTTTTTTTTTTTTTTTTTTTTTTTTACATTTCGAAGTATGAATAATATATTTTTAATATTTTTTTTGAATTAACATTTTCGAAATAATTGTTTTAAATTTACTTTTCCAAAAAAAAAAAAAAAAAAAAAAAAGAAAAAAAAAAAGTAATATATAAATTGTTTTATATTATATTATGTTATATTTTTCTTTGAATATATAAGTTTAAATTTTTTAGTTTTATAAAATGATAATGTACCAAAAGGGTTGTTTGAACATATCATTTGAATATTAAAAAGATATTATTGTATATATGTGTTTATTTATTTGTTATTAATAGCTCTTACTATGTCCTATATTAATTGTCTATATGTTATATTTATGGGTATTTCTTTTTATACTTTCTATTTATGATGCTCACAATGAGTTAATTTAAATGAGATTGTGTATTTAAAAAGAAAAAGAATATATTTATACATATATATATATATATACATATATATTTATAGGAATATACTACATTCTATTTATAATATTAAACAAATGTAATAATGATACATGTAAGCTTTGTAACATATTATAACGTAATGAATATTTTCTTTCGTATTAATGTTATAATATATAAAAAGGAAATATTATTTACATGGATAATAATATATATAAATAATTATATGTATTATATTAATTTAAATCTTTAAAATAAAAAAATATGAGATATAATAATTTTCATATTTCACCATTATATAAATAAATATATATATAATAATTAATATTAATATATATATATATATATATATATATAATACTAAATAAAATCATGCTTCATATATGTATGTATATAATATATATTATAATATTTAGCTGAGAAAAATATATTATATTTAATAAATAAGAAATATATCTATTCTTATGAAATTATAAAGTTATTAATATAATTATTCAACATAATATATAATTTATTTTATTTTAATTTTTTTTTCATACGTCATATATATATATATATATATATATATATATTTATTTATTTATTTATTTATCTATATATTTTTTTTTAATTTATATATTTTTCCTTTTTTTTCGTGATGATCATATTTTATTTTGAAATGAGATAATATTATTATATATACACCTTATCATTTTATCTTGTGAATTTAAAAATAAAAGGAAATATTTCGTTAGATAATTCTCCTTACCTAACACATGTATATAAATATATATATATATATTATATATATGATTAAATAAAATTGTGAACGTATTAATATATATATAAGATGGACAAAGATATAGCTAAATATGATTTAGAATCAAGTTCAAGTGTTGATGTTAAGAAAAAGGGAAATAACAGCAAGACTGTTTTTGAAATGATAAAACCATTCGCAGTAGGAGGAGCGAGTGGTATGTTTGCAACCTTTTGTATACAGCCATTAGATATGGTAAAAGTAAGAATACAATTAAATGCTGAAGGAAAAAATGTAGTAAAGAATCCATTTATGGTTGCTAAGGATATAATAAAGAATGAAGGATTTTTGTCATTATATAAAGGATTAGATGCTGGATTAACTCGTCAAATTATATATACAACCGGTCGATTAGGATTATTTCATACCTTTTCAGACATGGTAAAAAAAGAAGGAGAACCTTTACCTTTTTATAAAAAATGTTTCTGTGCTCTAGCTGCTGGTGGATTAGGAGCTTTTATTGGAAATCCTGCAGATCTCTCTTTAATTAGATTACAAGCTGATAATGCATTACCAAAAGAATTAAAAAGAAATTATACTGGTGTGTTTAATGCATTATATAGAATTTCAAAAGAAGAAGGATTATTTGCTTTATGGAAAGGTTCGGTTCCAACTATAGCTAGAGCTATGTCATTAAATTTAGGAATGCTTTCTACTTATGATCAATCAAAAGAATTTTTACAAAAATATCTTGGTGTTGGTATGAAAACTAATCTGGTTGCTAGTGTTTTTAGTGGCTTTTTTGCGGTTACTTTAAGTTTACCTTTTGATTTTGTTAAAACGTGCATGCAAAAAATGAAAGCAGATCCTGTTACTAAAAAAATGCCTTATAAAAATATGTTAGATTGTTCTATTCAATTATATAAAAAAGGAGGTATCTCTATTTTCTATTCAAGTTATGCTACTTATTATGTACGTATCGCACCCCATGCTATGATTACACTTATAACTGTAGATTATCTAAATAATCTTTTAAAAAAATATTCTTAAATTTATTACACACCAAAAAAATTATTAATAAATAAAAGGATTAAAATATATACTTACATATTATTAATTAATGCATATAACGATTTATTTTTTCAAAAGGGTAAATATATATATATATATATATGTTATAATAGTTTTATTATTAAATTAATTTTATAATGTCATATGACATATTTTTTTTTTTATATATTTTGTTTAACATTCTAAAAATCTAATGTTGTAATTTTTTTTAAAAGTATATTATTTGTATTTATTTACTGCTCAATTAATTAAATTATTAAAGAAATAATCACTATTACTTAATTTATTTTCAAATATTTACAAATTATATATCAAAATATAAAATAAAACGTTGAAATATCTTTTGTATAAATGTTTTTTTTAGTTATTAATGTTTTAGTCTTTTTTTTTTTTTTTTTTTTTTTTTTTCAAGACCAACTTATATCCCTTATATATATATTTTTTTTTTGATTTTTTGAAAAATGAAATAAGTAATAATTAGAAAAAATGTAAAACTAGAAAAAAAAAAAAAAAAAAAAATGTAGAAATAAAATGTGAGTAATGATAATATATTGTAATATATTACGTTTGATGAAGAAAAATAAATTTCATAAATTAACTTAATTATGTGATAATTTATATATATATATGATACCTTTCCGTAATTTTTTTTTTTTTCATTTTATGGGTTTGAGAAAATACAAATGCTGAATATCACATTACAATACTGCATCAACTGAATTATCATATATTTCATCACTATTTTTTGACGTTAAGGATAATAAATCCTTATGATTTATATGTTCGTGATATGTCTTTTTTAAAGGTTGCTCTTTCATATTTTTGGTTAGTGATAAAATATTCTGAAATAATTCATCCTTTTTTGATTTCAATTTATTTCTTATAGAATGATTATTAATTGGGGGTTTATTTCTTTTAGAAGGTATATTTAGGTTTTTATTATTATTCACTGCATAATCTTTTTTAATCATATTTTTGTCCTTTTCATCTTGTATGTTACTACTTGAGCTGTTGTTAGATGTTAACATGTTAAATGGACTTTTAGAAACCATTTTTACTTCAGCCTTTTTGAAAAGTTTTGATTTATTATTAATATAAACTTTTGTCTTAGATCTACTAAGAATTTTTTTTCTATTATTATTATTAATATTGTTATTATTATTATTATCATTATTATTAATATTATGATTTTTGTTTTTTTTATTATTGTCGTGGATGTGTACACTCTTCTGTGCTTTTAGAAACTTTTTTTTGTTTATAAAAATTATTGGGTTGTGTGGTTTCGTCAAATGCAATCTTGGCATAGTTTTCCTTTTTTTCAATACTGTTGTGTTTTGTTTTTTAAATTTTGATTCCACCATTGTATTTAATTTTTTTAGTGTATTTCGTTTTTTAAGACTTATATTATTGCTATTTTTAGTTGGGAAATTAATGGTACCTATTCTTTTCATTTTCATTGATTTTGCCCTAGCTATTATTTGTTTTGCTATTTTTGATTGATCATCTTTACTTTTTTTGAAAATGATAGGTTCCTTTTCTATAGATACTTTTTTATTTTTTTTTGGATTGAAAGATTTTTTTTTCGATAAAATTGATCCATACGTATCTTGTTCATTTGATTTAGGTAATTCCAAACTATTTTTATAATATACTCTTTTAATTTTTGTGTCCTCATGTTTTTTTTCCTTTTCATTTTTTTCATTTTTTCCATTTTTCCCGTTTTTTCCATTTCCTGATTTACAGTACCTATGGTAATGTTCTACCTCTATTTCTTTCTTTTTTTCATGTTCTTTCATACGATGAGCATTTTGTTTGGATATATTTTTTTCTTTTATATTATCTGTTGATATGCTATTTTGATTGTTATAAATTTCCATCACATTGTATTTGCTAAATATATTTTCATTTTCGCATATTTTTACTTGCTTTAGGTTCTGTTGTGTATTTTTTAATATTTCTTCATTTTTTTCAACATTTTCGTTTTTTATTATGTTCTCATGTTTTATTTCATTTTCCTTTTTTATTTTATTTTCATAATTCATTTGGTATTTTTCAACATTTTTTGCTTTTTTGTATTTTATTTTTCCATGAGTCAGATCATTGATAAGCATAATTAATAAATCCTTTTTGCCTTTCTTATCCGTATTGTTTATAGTGTTATCAATCATGTTCATTTTTTTTTTATTATCTTTTTGTATATTATTATTATTGTTATATTTTCTTATTATTTTGTCAATTTCATATTTTTCATCCGAATTAAGGGAACTTGAAGATTCTTCAACATCATTATGTTTATATTTTTTATGATTTTCTTTTTTATATTTATTAGATATATTTACCTCATCATTAATATGGAGATTCTTTAAATTAAAATTTTTTTTTTTTAATTTTTCTTGAGAATTAAAATTTTCTTTTTCATTATAGCTATAATAATACACGGAAGAATCATCATTATCAGGTGTATTGATATATTGCATAGGGAAATTATCTAAATTTTCATAACGTGGCTTGCTAAGTTCTTTTATTATATCGTAACTATTTGTTGATGAATGGGAGTAATCATGTATATTTCCATTTCCCATAGGAATTGAGTATGTATCTTCACAGGAATCCCGTTTTGATTTATCCTTAATGTTCTCTGTATGATATATGTTCTTATTAATATCATCATCATTATCATTATTTTTTTCTATATTAATATATGGTTGCTCACTGGAATTATTATACTCGGGTTTTAATCTTGAAACAAAAAGGTTGTTATCGTAACTGAATGTATCTATCTTGTTTATATTATTATTATCTTTTTTATTATACTTAATTGTGTGTTGCTTTTTTTTTCCTTTACATTTTGGACACTTTTCATATTCTATATCTTGAGGAATACCATAAGGATAAGATACTAAAGGATTACATTGTCTATTTAGTTTGGTGTGAGAAAGAATATGTGGAGAATATAAGGTTTTTGTATGTGGTTGATTCATTTCAAAAGGTTCATACATTTTTTTGATATAGGGACCTTTTAATTCCTTCTTAAAATAAGGGTTATATATAAATTGTTTAGCTCTTATATTATTTACGAAAGCATAATCTTCTTGTGGTCTATAAAATGTTTGGATATTTATATCTCTGTAACCTGGTATATAGCTTGTTTCGTTCATTTTAAATTTGAGTGGTTAAATTGATGTTATTCTTCTGTTGAACAGTTAAATGAATTATACCCTAGAAAAAAATATAGTATGAATATATGTGTAAATATTCTCAGTTGGTACAAATAAAAAATATATATATATATCAATAGTTCTTATATGTATCAATAAACCTATATTTGATATATTAATAAGAAATAAAAATATTTTATTTATCTTATAAATATCAATGGATTAGTTTAAAGAAGAAATATGATTGCAAGAAGAAAAAAGTATATTTCTTGGAATTATTTGAAAAATATAAAATATTATTATAAAATACCTTATAATGTTTAACACACTAAATTATTATATATATATATATATATATATATATATATATATATATGTATATAATAAATGAAAACAAAATGGGTACTTATGAATAATACTATATATAATATAAATTTTTCTTTTTTTTTGTCCAACTATTTAATTTTATTTTAAAAAAATTTTTTTTTTTTTTTGGTAACATTTTAATATAGTCATAGTTAGCCAAAAGAATAATAAAAGAAATAATAGTTAGTGAGTGAACAGAATTTTCCCTGAATGTACATATTTTTTCTCCTTTTACGACACATTTTATATATATATAGAATAGCTTGAATATTTATAGATCTTTTCTCCATTATAAATATTATATTTCATATATGAACTTTTTTTTTTTTTTTTTTTTTTTCTATGAATCGTTCATAATTTTTTTTTTTTGTTCATAATTTTATTATATATATATATATATATATATATATGGTTTTTTTTTTTTTTTTTTTCCATTGTTTTATATATTTTTTTATATAACGTATTTTTATGGCTTTTTATCATATAAAATAATAAAGAATATATTTTATTCATAGAAAATATTAAGGAAAGATTTTCCATTTTGTAGTTATATTTATAAGAGTATTTATATATGTATATATATATTTTTAGTTAAGTTATCTAATAATGTTTTATCCTATTCATTATTTATTTATCTTATTTTATTGAATTGGTAAATAAGAAGGAGCATGAATTTGTTCAATTATACACATAATTATATATATATTATAAAATGTAAAAATTTTTATCACAACCTCTTGAATATTCAATTCTTTAAGCATTTTAAAAGTACAGAAAAATTTGGATTATTAAAAAGGTTTTATAGTACAAAATTTATTTCAGAAGTATATGAAAAATATGATAAGAATAATAATGATAAAAAATGTATTATATTAAGAAATGCTCAGAGGGTATACAAAGATATTAAAATTATTGAGAACGAAAAAGAATGCGAAGAAGCAGCTGAAGAAATTAATAGAAATGAAATCATTGCAATTGATTTTGAGGGAACGAATTTGGGTAGATATGGAAAAGTATGTTTAATGCAGGTTTATGTAGAAAAAAAAAATATTAATGAACAGAGTGAAAATATATTCCAAAAATATTATATATTTGATTTACTTAAAACGTCAGTAATAAAAAGCGCACAAAAAATAATTGAAAATAAAAAAACTTTGAAATTAATACATGACTGCAGAGAAGATAGCTCTGCCTTGTATAATCAGTTAGGAATAAAACTTGAAAATGTTTATGACACATCGAGAGCTTATATACTCTTAATGGAAAAACAAAAGAAGAATGATATATATCAAGTTAGTTTTTCTAAACTTATAAATGATTATTTAGGTATCAATGATGATTCATTAAGTATTATTAAAAAAGAGATGTATAAGAATGAAAAAATTTGGGAAACAAGACCTTTAAGTAATATAAGTATAATATATGCTTTAAAAAATGTAAAATATTTATACAAGTTATACAAAATATTTGATAAATTACTTCCAAAAAAACTCGTTTTGGAAAAATCCAAAGATTTTGTAAATTATTGTTACCTTAACTATGAATATAAACTACCTAATGATTTAGCTAAAAGGGGGAATATAGTGGAAGCTATGCTTGTAAGTAAATCTTTATTAAATTGTGTTTTTAAATTGAATAGTACCAGAAAAGGAATGGCTTGTACTCCATCAACTATTGCTCATTTTGTTGATGTTAAGATTGGAGATGTTGTTTTGTGTGTAGTAAGTAATAAATCGATAAATCAGAAAATCTTATATTTATGTAAGCATGATGATGTGTACGATTATTGGAATTTAAAGGAAAGACCCAGAGAAAAATTCAAGCCATCAATACATGAACGTACGACTGACCCTATGATTACATTTTGTAATGAGGAGTATACATCTTAATTATGATTTTCTAGAATCGAACATTTACATTAAATATAAGAAATTTATGAATATGTAGTTGTAAAAAACATGTAATATTTATAATAAAATATATAAATTATTATACGTTCATTTTATTTATTTTGTATTATAAATTTTTTTTGTAATTTTTACTTAATATATTTTATTTATTTATTTATTATTTATTATTTATTTATTTATTTATTTTTTTTTTTTTTTTTTTTTTTTTTTTTTTTTTTGTTATTTTAAGATTTTAATATATTAATACTATAAATAATTTAATATTATAAATATGTGTATAATTATGTAAAATATAAGAATACATTCTTTTAATAATAAATATATTCTTATATATATATATATATATATATATATAATGTGTAATAATATTATGCGATTAAAAAAGATGCAATAATTTATAAATTATACATTATATAATTCTTGATATATAATGTTTAAACTGTCTTTTCTTTTATATTTTTGTAATAATATTTTATAGTCAAATAATAAAAAATTAATATATTATTATAGATAAAAATATTTATAATATAAATATATATATATAATACCTTGATGTCATAATATTGTAATAAAAGTTAAATTTATTTATATATATTATTTAATGTGTATATTTTATCGATTCATTATGAATAGGATCTTAATAAAACACGGTTAAATAATTTAAGTAAATAATATATATTATATATATATATATATATATGTATATTTATTTTTGTTATTATACTCAATTTACATTTATTTATAATGCTTATATTTTTATAAAATTTATGTGTTAAGAAAAAAAAAAAAAAAATGTGATATAAATAAATTAAGCCCATAAAGTTATATATATCAATATGCTTAAAAACATTAATATGAATATTAGTTTTTGAATAAATAATTTTTTACATATATGTATATGGCATTTTTATACTATGTAAAAGGATTACAATAAAAAAAGCGTTATATGAATATATATATATATTGATATGAGAATACACAAAATTATTAATTTATTATTATTTTGTTTAATATTTTTTAATCTTATACATTAAATCAAGATTAGAAGGAATTTTTTTATTAATACTATGATCATATAAATAATTAGAATCTGTTTAATAAAATGAGTTCTGCAAAATCGTACAAATGGGTAATTATTTTTTTTATTCTTTTTTAAATTTATCTTATGTATTAATATATGTGATATATATATATATATATATATTCAGTAAATATCGGAAGTGCTTATATATTATTGTATGAAATTGCATATATCTATATTAATTTATCTCAAGGAAATATATATAAATATACCTATGTGTACTTCATTTTTCTTTGATTTGTTTTAATTTTTTTTTTTTTTTTTTTTTTAGTATTTGGAAAATGGTTGTGAAATCGTCCCGCTAAAAAGAGCTTGCAATAGGGATTATGATTATTCACTTACTGTGTTAGATATTCAAGCAGATTTTTCAGAATTTTTAGTTGAAGAGAATAATATTATAAGTAATGATAAAATAGTGAAGGCAGATGAAAGCATATTTAATATACAGAAGAAACAATTTCTTCATAAAGATATGAGTATTTTGGAAAGAGAAAAATATGTATATGAAATTGATCATTTATGGGCTTATATAGAATGGCATTATAACTTTGAGGATGAAATAAGATTACAAAGAAATTTAGTAAGTAACATAAATAAATTAAAGAAGGTACCTAAGTTATATGTTTCAGCACATATAATTGAAGGTGTTATTAATGAGATGTCTAAAAATGAGAATATTTGTATATTAAAATATACGACATTTTCTAGTTTTTATGAAAAATATAAAAATGAATTAGATAATATAAAAATGAAAAATAAAAACAGTATATATAATGTGTGTAATTATATATATGAAGTTTGTGATATTGCAGATAAATCTCTTCTTTTTGCTACTAGTCCTATAATTAATACTACTATGAAAAATGTATTAAGTATAACAAAAAGTGGGAAGAAGAGGGAAGATTTTAATGAAGAAGCAGAAAAAGAAATTATAACTGAAGATGAAATATGGCAAATTTATTTATCTAAAAGAATAAAATGTATTAATGATCAATGGTTATTAATTTGTATTGATCAAGAATTAAAAAGAATAATAAAAGAATCAGGTGATCTATATTTTAAAATGTTTAATAGGTATATAAAGGAATATAATGATTTTTTAAAAAGTCATGAATATAATACATCAGAAAAAAATAATGACATGCATAATATGAATATTAAAAATAATAATGTTTCAAAAAGTGATAGTAATAATATTAATAGAAGAAATAGTAATCATTTTTTAAAAGGAACACAAAAAAATATTTTCGAAGTAAATCATATAAATCATCATCTGAACAATGAAAAGTTAAAGAAATATAAAATAAATTTGATATTTTCAGAAAATAAAGATATTAATTTTATTTTATATAAATTATGTTTAAATTTGGGTAAATTTAACGATGCAGTTTTGTGTACCAAAAATAAAACTTATAATATTTTAATGAATGATATTGATGGAACATTAGCTATATGTCTTCAATCATTTGTTTCAAAATATTATAGGAACAATTCTATGGATAATTCTGATAATATGGCTAGTAACAGTACAGCTAGTTGTAGTGTTAACGATAATTATAATGCAATAAGCACAACTAATTTTTCAGATGACATGGATGAATTAATAAAGAATCTTTCCATTATGGGCTTGTGTAAAGAAAAAATAGTTTTAACAGAAAAGGCAACAATATTTAATAACATTGAACTGTTGTATTCATATTATCTTATAGTTCAGAACGAAGCTTTAGACAATGATAATGACGCAAAAATTAAGTCAAATATACAAAGTCATGTAGAACAGAATGAAAACAATTATGATAATAATGATGATGGGATTATATACTTTAGTAAAAAAGCTCTTTTTGAAAATTTACAATTTTCAAATGAAGAAATTAGTAGTTATTTATTACATTTACAAAAATATAGTACGAATAATTTGATATATATAGAAAATAAAGGATTTAGGTATATCAAGAGTGAAATTATTTACGAATTCATAGTTAAACTTATTGAATTAATTAGCATTAATGATGAAATGTATGAACATCAATATGTTCAAAGAAGTCATATGGAAAATTCTCCTTTTAGTAGATATCAAGAAGATTTATATAAAAATGTAAGGAAAAAGTATGGAATTAGCTTTACAAATTTGATGCGTATAATTTATGAAAATATACATGAATTCGAATTTTTAAATAAAAATAAAATACCCATAGAAAAATATGTTATTTTACAATTGTGTTGGAAATGTTGTGATATTGAAAATAATCATTTTGAATATTTTAATATCTATTATAATTATTATTTCTTTTATGAATATTTAAATAAATCATCTAGTGAATTATCATTTGAGAACATATTTGAAGAATATCTAGAATTTTTAAACAACGATATATATATTGATGAAACCAATATATATTTCAATTTGTTTAAATTACATAATATTATGTCTCTGAATATATTAAGATCTAGTGGTCAGGTAGTTATTCATTCTGATAAATTATTTACATTTGATATGGACATATTTACGTATATCAAATATATAGATGACAATTTTAAAAATTTTAATTCGTCCTTAATGGACAAGATTATACAAACGTTTATAAAGAGTTATCAGTTTTTTCTGGACTGTGGTTATGATAAAAATGGAACGAATGAAAAAAATAATCTGCATAATAATAATAATAATGATGGTGATACATCCTTAATTGATAATGAACTTATTAATACTGATATATACAAAGATCGAGTATTATTTAGAAATAATATCCTTTTGAATGTAAATAATATAAATCATATATGTAATGATAATTACATGTTTGAATATTTTATTGTGGTAAAATATTATTATAGTGATAATAGTTTTGCGTTATTAGAAAAAAAACTAAAAAAATTTATTAAAACAACAGAAGAAGAATTTATGCACACATATGAAAATTCAACAGATAAATATGACATGCATACAAAATTTAAATCTAATTGGGATAATATAAAAAGTAATTACTGTTTAAATTATAAAATCTTCAAATATCAAACAACATCTTTCCCTCATATAAGGTTAAATAATAATTACAATGATTTATTAAATTTGGTATATACTCCTTTATCTTTACATTGCTCAATATTTCGTGAAAATGTTATATATAATAAAAAAAGAAATACATTCCAATTAATCCCATCCTTTTTGTTAAAAAATAATTTAAGAAGTTGCTTGACGGCATTGTTTACATTTAAAAATTCTTATTACGCTCAAGAGTTTTATCCATTCTTAAATCCATTATTGAATAACAAGGTATGTAGTACATTTTTCAAAAAGTATATAATAAGAGAAATGAATATATCTTATATTTCAATATGTATAATTATGTATATATATATATATATATATATATATATATATATATGTAGACTATTTATCTGTTATTTATATATATATATATATATATATATATTTTCTATTAGGATTTGATTGGTACTATAGCAGTACCTCCTCTAAGACACTGTAGGACTAAGTTGATTGAAAAGGAAAACGAGAACAACATTGAATTTATAGAAACGAAAAATATTGTCTTGTCAACATTAAATAATGATATAAAGAATTATAAAATGGGTAGAGAAAATAATAACAAAATTATTGAAAAGTTGTGCAAACTGTACAATTGCAATTTGCCAGTTAATAATTTTTCTACATAATATTTTGAATGTATTATATATTTATTGTATTTTTTTTAATTAACTTTGTAAACTTATATATATATATATATATATATATATATATATATTTGTTCCACATTTAATTCAATATTAATGATTGTTCTCATAATTGTTTTTATTTATGCAAATATTATAACAATGTGGTATGTTTTTTTGTTTTGTTGTTCTCTTTCCTCTTTTCCTCTTTTCCCTTTTCACTTTTCACTTTTCTATTTTCTATTTTTTTATTTTAATTTAATTTAATTTTTTTTTTTTTTGGATACTCATTTTTTCCCATCTTCAATCAAATAAAGAGAGTTTTTCTTATGATTATCATTTATATGTAATTCCTCGCACTGTTTTGTATCAACCTTTTTTTCTTTTTTCTTCTTTTTCAAGAAATAGTCAAAATTTTCCATATAATTGTGGTCATATATATGCTTGAGATATTCTGGCAACTCATAATTTTGTAATTTCATTCTTCCCTGTGTAAAATGAGTATAAGTAGGAATAATATAATCTTCAATATGTTTGGAATATAATTTTTTATTTTGTAATATATGTTGAGGATAAATAAGTTCTCTAATTTTTCTACTAAGTAATTTGATACCTAAACCAAATTTTGCAGAAGTTCCAATAACTTCAATATGTGGGAATATATTTTTTAAACGATAATATAAAGAATCTAAGTTGAATAAAGAATTTTTATGTAGCATATCACATTTAGTAGCTACAACTAATTCTTTTTTATTTAAATATTCTGGATTGTATAAAAATAATTCATTACGTAACATTTTAATTTGTTTAATGGTATCATTATAATAATCCTTTAAATTTTCGTCATGATTATTTTGTATATTAGTTATAGATATATTTTTATTTTTATTAATATTTATTATATGTGAATTATCATTATTTTTATTATTCATGTTATTCAAATTATTATCAATATCATAGTTTATATTATGAATGTTAGAATTGTTAATACCATAAAAATTATTCGATATATTCATATTTTCATTAATGTTTTTATTTATTATATTTTCATGATGTCCTTGTTCATTTGTTTCCTTTCGCGTATAATAATCTTGTATTTGTAAATCGTCTACATTTTTTAATTTATCATTTGAAACATCAATAACATAGACTATCAATTTGGTTCTGTATAGATGTCGTAATATTCGTTTACCTTTGTTTTTATCTTTATGTGCATTAAAAAATAAATAGGGAGTATCTAATAAGGTTATTTCAACTCCATCTACATAATTAATATTTGATACATGTGGAATTGTAGTAGTAAATATATTACTATTTATATTTCCTAAATATTTACTTAAGCTACTACATAATGATGTTTTCCCACAATTTTCTATACCAATAAATGCTACATCATTAAATAACCTTAATTCTAATTCTAGTAAAGTTGTTTCACTTTTTTCTGGTAATCTATAATCATGTTTTTTAAAATGGGAATAGGAAATACCTCCTTTTCCACCTCTGGCAACTAATAATTCTTCATTTTCATTTAAAAATTGATACCAGAATATACTTTTATATATTTTTCTATTATTTTCATTTTTTATTTTACAAGAAATTCTTTTTCTTACAATAGTACCTACAGGAACAAAAATAATTTTGTCTTTCCCATCTTTTCCTCTACTATTTTCTTTAAAATCTTCACCATTATTTGCTTTAACTTTTTGTTCTATTTTAATTAAGTCATATATACTTTTCTTACTCTTTAATATAACATTTCCTCCATGTCCTCCATATCCTTCCCCCTTAAGTTTTTTACTTCTTTGTTTTTTATAATTTGGATTTCCTCCATTTCCAGATTTCGTAGTTACCCATAAAAAATCACAAAAGCGTTTTTCATTTCGTATCATTATATTATCATTTTCTTCTGTTAAAAATTTCATTAGTGCTTCATTTTTTTCTTTTATTTTGTTACACTCAAAGGTTATCTTTGATTCCTTACGATTTATTGTGACATTTTCAATATCCCCTTGAAACATTTCTCTATAAGAATAATTATCTTTATTATTATATGTAATACTATTAATTTGTTCGACATTTATTTCTGTATTATTTGTTATTATTTTATGACATATATCTTTAAAAGAAGGATTTTTATTTTCTTCTTTTATATCCTTTTCAAAATATTGAGTATTATTATTACAATTAGTATGATCGTTATTAATATCAATATAGTTATCATCGTTATAATTTTCACTTATAGCTTCTAATTTTTTCTTTTCATTTATCGTCTTCTCTTTCTTGTTTATATATATACTCCTTTCCCCTTTAACATAAATACACTCGTTATCTTCATAAGCACTATCGTTAATAAGTATGTCATTTTTTTTTTCTCTATGTGTATGATAAGAAAAGGATAAATATAACCTTTTCTTCTTTATTTCAAGAATGTTATTATGAATACTATTTTGTTTTAAAATACTATAACATATGTGATTTAACTCATTTTTAAAAGAAGCAGATGTGATATTTCTCGTTGATAAATAAAATACATGGGACTTTCTTTTAGCATATAATGCTAGTTTACATATGAGCCTTATCTTTTTATGCATACGAAAAATGAAAAAGAAAATAAAAAGGAGAAAATGAAAAAAAAAAAAAAAAAAAAAAAAAAAAAAGAAAAGAAAATAGAAGGAGTATAATAAAATTTGTTGTTTTAATTTTTTTAGTAAAAGATTAAAAAGATAAATTTATGCACACATAAGAATAATTTTAAAAAGAAAAGAAAATATATATGTAATGAATATATTTTATATTATTTTTTTTATCAACACAAAGAAAGCAAAAATATATAAAATTATAAGCAAAAAAAAAAAAAAAATTATACTTCTATATTATATATAAGTACACATATATATATATATATATATAATATATTTTAATAAAATAGAAAAGTGAGTACACCCATCGAATATTCAAATTTTTGAAGTAATGCAATGATTTTTGATATAAATATTTTTTTAATTCCAAAAAAAGGTTATTCATTTGTTTTTAAACATATAAAGTAAGTATTTATAAAACCAACTTTAAAAAAAAAAAAAAAAAAAAAAAAAAAAAAACATACATACATACATACATATATATTGGTATTAGATAGATGTATAAATATATATGTAATGATAACAAATGTTCATGTAAAATTAAAGTCACATAAATATCAAAAAAAAATATATAATACAAAAAAAAAAAAAAAAAAAAAAATATACATATATATATATATATATATATATATATGTATAATATTTATTTATTTTTCACATGTTATGATATAATGATCACATTTTTGATATGAAATATTTATACAGTGTCGAACATCCATAGCCTGTTAACAAGCCAACTCGAAGGAATGATGAACCAAAACTACTAACTATTGCAACATTACTCATTGAATTAATAGGTTTGAGAATTTCTGGCACATTAATAAAAGACATGATAACAAACCAACCATTTAAATATATATTTAAAAAAATGAGTACACATTTAAAAAGGAAATTATTAATAAATGTATCTTGTGTTAATGGTATTATCAATCCTATTACAGATAAAATAGTTCTTAATAAAGAATAAATTAATACTTTTTTTTGTGTCAAGAGGAAAATTTTAAATATTGGAAAGGTTCCTGCAAAGGATGGGAAAACACGACTTATAAAATCAGCAAATTGTACAATTCCAATTAATATATATCTTTCATCTACATTATTAGTCCACATTTCTGGACAAACAACTGGGAATAATAATATTTTCAGAAAAATATTATAAAAGGTGCAAAATAAAAATATGAAAGATTTTTTATATAAGAATGCTTTAATTTTTGCTTGATTTATTATATTTTTTTTATTTATATTAAATAGAAAGAATTGATTTTTATTATTTTTATTTTCGTCATCTTTGTTTCCTTCTTTTTTATTATGAGTAAGTGATAAAGTTTCATTTTCATTAAGAAGTAAGTCATTATATTTTTTATTTTTTGAATGAAATTCTTGTAATATTTTATTATCTCCTATTTCATTTCTAGCTATATTATTCGTATTATTACTATTACACTTTATACCAACTGAGTTGGAATAATTTTTTGTTAATGAATATTTTGATTCAGTATTGTCTGTTTTGGTTTCATATATTATACCATTAATATTTACTGGATATGATATATTTTGTGTTTTTTTTTCTGTTACACTTTCATAATATTTATAAGAATCATAACTTGAATTTTTATTATTTTTTCTCTCTTGTGTATAAATCTTAAAATTTTCTTTAAAATTATTGGTTCTTTTTAATATAGTGTAACATACAAAAGACACTAATATAAATATACAATTAATACCTGATGTTATAAATAATGATAACATCAACTTTTGTACATCTTTATTTATCTTAATAACAAAATAAAAAAATGTGGATGTTATAAATAAAGAATATATTCCAGTTAAACCATATGATAAACATATAACTTTTGAATTATTTACAATAATAGAAGATATTGAAAATATCATCGTTTTCATCATAGAGCATGTAGCACCAATTAATCCTATTAGTACATAAAAAAAAAATGTTTTATCATAAAAATATTTTATAGTAAATGGATAAATCATCTGCAATATGAATGATAATATAAAACACACATCATATGTTCTAGTTTTTACTTCTATAAATAATGAACTTAACAATGATACAATAACTAAAACAGAAAAATATAGGAAAAATGTTAAAGATACTACTATATTCCTATTTAATAATTCATGTATATGAGGAGTTGTATTTAATACACAATTATACAGTAATACAGATGACATTCCCATTAAACATAATGTTATATTTGAAAACATATTTGTAAACTCACTCGTGGTATTATTCTTCTCTTCAATATGAATCTTGTTTTCGGTTAAATCAATCTTTGGCTCTTCTTCATATTTGCTATTTAAAATTATTTCTTCTTTTTTCATGTTCAATACATTTTCATCATCTTCATTAGTTATTTTATTTTCTATAATTCCGTCGATTTTGTAATGTGCATTCATATTAGAACTGCTCATACTTTTTTTAAAATGTTGATATAAATAAAAAAAAGTAAATAGACATATGGGTATATATATATATATATATATATATATATATATAATGATTATTATATTTTATTTTTATGTAAGGTTTTGAACAAATGTGCCTTAATCCCTTATTTGGTAAAATATAATATTAAATATCTTTAAATGTTATTATTAGTGACTTCAGTGTTAAAGCTATTTTTCTCCTTATATATAATTTTTATATGTTCATATATATATATATATATATATATATATATATATATATATGTGGGTGGGTATAATATAGATCTTCAGCTATATGACACTTTAAATAAAATTCCTGATTATATTATTATTTCCATTTTGGTATACATCATAATGGGTTATAATAATTATTATTATTATTCCTAGTGTTTTATTTATTTATTTATTTATTATTTTATTTATTGAGTTATGCCCTATAATTTTAAAAATTTTAATAATAAAAAAGGGTTACAAGTTGTATATATATATTATAATTTAAAAGAAATTACATTAATTATTTATTTGATTTATTAAAAGTATAAAGTCTTTTAAAAAATCAATAATGTAAATATATATATATATATATATATATATATATATATATATTTACATATATATATATATTATATTTATTTTCAAATGGTTATTTAATATATATATTATTTTAATAATATATAATGAATATATTATATATAAGATTATAACAAATGAATAAGAATATTAGTTTTTTTTTATATAAACTAATTATTAAGCTTTTTTTTTTTTTTTTTTTTTTTTTTTTTTGAGGGGGGGGGGGGGGAGTTTTAAACTAAAAATTGGTATGCAATATATAAAAAGGTTATAGGATTCCTGATAATAAAATTCCTACATATATATATAATGTTATATAAATAAATAAATATATATATATATTATTATTATATAAGGAAGTATTTATTAAACACCTCATATATTATATATATGCCTTATACTAGAAAAAAAAAAAAAAAAATAATAATAAAATAAATAAATAGAAGTTTAGGGAAATATATATATATATATATATTTATATTTTTATTTATATTTATATATAATTTTTAATATATGTTGTATAAATATCAATATGTAATATATACTATATATATAAAATATAATCTTATACAATGGAACCTAAATAAATTAAAATATATACACATAGTTTATATTAAAGATATATACTTTTTTTTGTAATATATTTAATAAAATAGTATGAGATTGTTTTAATTATTACATATAACTAATATGTGATAAAAGGAAAAGGGTATTTATATAAAAATATATATATATATTTATTTAAATTTTATATATCAAAAATATAACTTATTTATAATAAAATATTATATATATAATAATAATTTAAATGTTCACACGTTTATTATTTTATAATACATATATATATATATAATATTTTTTTCTTTCTATATTAAAATAAAAGGCATAAAATATTATTATTTTTTTATAAGGTATACTATTTTATAATAAAATTTATCATAACCTTTTTTATATATATATTTTTTTTATTTTATTTATTTTTATTTTTTTTTTTTTTTGATGTGTATATAATTTATTCCTTTTTTAAAAGCTGAGGAATGTAAAAATATATAGAAATGGCGACATGTTTATATATAGTTTTATTTATATTTTTTTATTATGTATCTTATAAGATAATATTTATTAGTTTATTATATATATGAAAATTTCGATGGTTGCACATTTCTATATTGTTTTATTTATTATTAATCTGTAATATATATATGTATGTATATGTTTATAATATATATATATATATATATATATATATATATATATATGGCGTGTATTTGTTTTTTTTTTTTTTTTTTTTTTTTTTTTTTGTTTTATTTTTATTTACATATTATGGTAAAAATGATATAATTAATTTATCGATATATATTTTTGCCTCTTGATTAAATTATATTTATTTTATTTATTTATATTTTTTTTTTTTTTTTTTTTTTTTGTTGTTGTTGATTTAAATGATTAAAAGATATTTGAAAATATATCCATCTATATATTTCACAAAACATGTGTATACTGCACCAGAAATAGATGGTAGTAAGGATGTGTTAAAAAAAGATTATGTATTTAATCAATATGTAAATAAAAAGGAAATATTCTTAAATAATAAATTAAAGAAAGGAAATTGTGAAAATGAAATAAAAAGAATATATTATTTTAAATTGTGGAATGCCATGGTTGAATATAACTTTACTTTGTTTGAGAATTTAATTCAGCAATATCTAAATGAAGGATATATATACGACGAGGTCATATATTCTATAATGACCCAAGCATATATTTTAAATCATAAGAAAAAAAAGGAAAATGTAAATATAAAAATTTATGTGTATATGTAAAAGTATATATATGTGACTTGAATAATTGCATACATACATATAATTATATATATATTTTTTTATTATATATTTGTGATCCTATTCATGTTCATATTATTTAACATTTTTTTTTTTTTTTTTTTTTTTACAGGCCTATCTTGTAATTGAAGAAATGAAAAGGGCCTTTATGCACCCCATTATAGTAAAAATAAACGAACGAATGATAAATTGTTTTTTAGAACTTGAATTAATATTTTGTGAACCTTCTAAAAGTTTATGGATAAATGTATGTCGTTTTATATGGGAAACATCAATGAAACTAAATAGAGAAAGGAGAAGAAAATTGAAAGAAAAATTAAATTTATTAGAACCTAATCAAGTATTAAAACTAACAAAGGAAGATATAAAAAAACTTGTTAAAAAAGAATACGAAGAAACATTGTTAAGTATGATGGATACATTATCACTGGATGGTGAAGACCCATATGATCATATATTATTTGACAGTAAAGAAAATTATAAGAAAATTGAAAATCATAAGGAGGTAAATTTCTTTCCTTCGAATGATAATGAAATAACATGCGTTAATAATAATCATATATATAATGATAATATAAATTATTTAAAAGAAAGCGTAGAAAAAAATGATACTTCTGAAAATGTTAACAATTTTATGTTTTCCATACTTAATGAAGAAAAAAATAAGGCAATTGAACGAGAAATAAATTATCAAGACGACAACGATTTAAATAACAATGATTATACGACTAAAATGATGAATGCAAACAGTAATAATAATATAATGATGAAGATGGAAAATGAAGATATGTATGAAACAGAAGAAAAAGATGAATATTATGAATCCTTTGACGATGAGGAAGATTTTGATATTCAACTATTAAAAAAATATTATAATTTGAAATAAAATTACAATATAATTTTTTTTTTTTTTATTAAATACGAAAAGGATAATTATGTTAATATAAAGTTAAAATTTAATTTTTTTTTTTTTTTTTTTTTGTCTATTTTTTATTGTGTTATTTTATTATTTGTTCATTTATTTACTTGTTCATTTATTATTTGTTATATTTTCAATATTTTATTTGTCATATTTTAAAAAAATTTATGTAATATATGTATATGTTATATGTATATGTATATGTTATATGTATATGTATATTATATTATATTATGTATATAATATTTTTTTTTTTTTTTTTTTTTTTTTTGAACTTAATTTATTTGTTATGTTTATATAATAATATTAATGAAGAATGAAATTTTTCTTTATAAAAAAAAAAATAAATAAATGAAAAAGAAAAAAATTAATACACTAATATATAATGAAGAATTTATTTAAAAAAAAAAATTGAAAGAAATAATAATAAATATGATACTTTTTATGATTACATTTTATATTATATATATATATAACTTCAATATTTTTTTTCAATTCATTTAAATATTTAATATATAAAATATAATAATAATATGAATACCCCTGCTTTTCTTTTAATCTATTCATTATATATACCTCATATAAATATAATATATATTATATATTGTAAAATACATATAACAGTATACATAAATATATATATCGTTGGAAATATAAAAATTTGATATGTATTTTTTTTTTTTTTTTTTAAATTTAATTTGATATCATATTTATTTGATGGTCATACCAAAGAATAAAAATAAATATTATAAATTAAATTATAAGGGTTCTATGAAAAAATATATATTTGAATTATATGTATAAATATATATTCCTTTTTGAATAAATATTTATAATTATAATTTTTATTTTTACTTATTTAATTTTTTTTTTTTTTTTTTTTCGTTTGAAAGAATATGAATTAAAATTGTAATAATTTGAAGTTATATATCCTTTCTACTTTTTAAAAATTAAAAAGAATAAAAAAATATATATTATATATATGTATATATATTTTTATGCTGTTAAATATTAAAAAGTAAAAGAACTTGACAAAATGATAATTAACTTTGTAGGGAATACATTAATAATATTTAATGAAGATATTCCCTGTGACTTGTTAAGGAAAAAATATAAGGAGTTATTTGTTCCAACTATAAGTGTATTAGATTTTAAAAAAAAAAGATTATACAGAAAATACAACAACATCTTTTTATATACTTATAAGAATTACTCTTTTTTTTGGGAATTAGAAAATAATATTCTTCATAAGGTACAGAAATGTTTAAATAAAAATGGTATATTAAAATTAATAATTTATATAAATAAAAATGAGGTTATAACACTTGATAAACATGAAAATAAAAATAATGACGACATAAAAATCAATATCGATCAAAAAGATTATTGTTCAAATTATATAAATGACATTTTTAAAAATATAAAAAAAGAATGTTTATATAACGGTTTTATAAATATAGTTAATGAAACCTCAGTGGCGGAAAATGGCATTATTTTAAATGTGAGTGGAAAGATAAAATGGAAAAAAATTAAAATAAATAAATATAAATATAAATATAAATATATATATATATATATATATATATATATTATATATGTATTTATATATGGAAGAAATTTTTTTTTTTTTTTTTTTTTTTTTTTGTTATATATTTTTTTAGATTACGGCCGAAAATCCGGATTTTCTGTCTAATGAAGACAATGATGTTAGTTCAGATGATGAAGATATATATAATAATGAAGATGACAAAAAAAAGGTTGTAAATAGAGTATGTGATAATTGTACTTGTGGAAAAAAAGAGAAACTACTAAATTCGGGAAATAAAGTTTTAATAAATGAAAAAGATGGAGAATACATTACAGAAAATATAGTATCATCATGTGGAAATGTAATATATATATATATATATATATATAATTTGTGTATATAGATATATTTTCATTTATTTACTTATTATTACAAAAAAAAAAAGAAAAAACACTGTTATTTTATCTGTGTATTCCACTTTATAATTATTCATAATATATATATATTTTTTGAAATTTTTAGTGTTATTTGGGTGATGCGTTCCGATGTGCCTCATGTCCCTATAAAGGTTAGTCTGTTTAATATATATATATATATATGTAAATATTTTTTATATTAAAGTATTATATATTTATGTATACATAAATAATATTTTTCTTTTCTTTTCTTTTTTTTTTTTTTTTTTTTTGATATATTAGGTCTTCCTGCTTTTCAACCTGGAGAGAATGTTAAGCTTAATTTGAATGTAGGCAAAAATTAGAATAGATAAATAAATATATACACATATATATGTATTTTTATTTTTAAATGTTTAAATATATTATTTATTTTTTTTTTTTTGATTTTATTAGAATGAATCTAATTGAGATTATATATTATATATCCTTTTAATAAATGTAATCCAAATTCTAAAAAAAAGAATTCTTTTTTTTTTTATATTAAAAACTTTTTCATTTCTTTTTTTTTTAATTTAATTTTTTTTTCTTTTAAGCTATAATTTTTTATATATATTTTTCCGTATAATATGTAAATAATAATAAATTTACTTTAAATAATTTTCTTTTTTTTTCTTTTCTTTTTTTTTATATACAACTTTTTTGTCTAACTATTTTTGTATACACCTCTTTTAAAAGGAATTAAATTTTAAAATTATAAATTTCTCCTTGTTTAATATTATTAAGTACTATGTTACTACCTTAATTTTCTTTTCTTCTTTTTTTTTTTTTTTTTTTTTGAAATATTATATTATTAAAATATCATTAAATTTATAACAATAATTATAATAATAATATTTTTTTATATATTATTATTTTAATATTTTAAAATTAATAATTAACCTTTTAAATTTTGGAAGTCTAAACGTTTTATTTTTTTTAGCAATATATAAGAATTGTTACATTGGTAACATATATATATATATATATATATTTGCATTTAAAAAAAAAAAAAAAATATATTTTTTATTAAACTGTATATAATATTTTGTGCCATCATATGTATATATATTATTGTTTAAAAGAGATGGAATAAAGAACTACTTATTATATTTACCTATAAATGTATAATACATAATAAAGATTTACACTTTCACCTTGTTATGGCTGTTCATAATACATCGTCCTGTTTTTTTTTTTTTTTTTTTTTTTTTTTTTTCATCTTTTTTTTAACTAATAATTTTTTTAATGAATAATATATGAAAGTTCATTTTTACATTAATTTAAAAATGAAGAATATAATTCATACATAATTTAAACCATCTGTTTTATTTAGATAAAAATATAAGAAAAAGGAATATATAAAAATATATATTTTCATGTTTATTAGTACATATATTAAGAATGGCATACTAATATATTTTAATTTTTATTGTGTTTATATTTTCTCTTCTTTTTCGTTTTTCTTTTTCTTTTTTTTTTTTTTTTTTTTGGTGTTATAAAAATAATGGAAATACATGAAAAAGGAGGATATTCAACAAACTACGATATAGATAAAAAATATGATACTAAGCTTGAGAGAAACCAATGTTATATAATAACAAGTTTTATTTTTTTTATATTTTTTTTATCAACAATAAATAATTTAGACAAATATATACATATAAACACGACTAGATATATATTAACGTATTCCAATCTGTTGTATTTAATTTCTTTTTGTTCTTTGCATATTCAAGTAACAAATTAAAGTATTATTATTTTATATGGCACGCATATACATATATATATATATACATACATATATATATATATATATATTTTTAGGTCGAGTTTCTTGTAGGATTAGATAAAGGATTATTACCAGTTGATAAATATTTAACAGAGATTAAAGAAAAAATTGAGTGCATCAATTTGGTTGTTGTAAAAAATGTCATTTATTTTGTATATTCATTTTGGGAATATGTCATAAGGAAAAGGATAAAAGTAAAATATAGATAATATATATAAATATATGATATTTTATATGATAAATTATAAGTTTATATATATATATATATATATATATATATATGTACATATTTTGTTCTTTTTTTTTTTTTTTTTTTTTTTTTTTTTTTTTTGTGATAGATTAAAACCTTTTGTAAATTGGGAATATTTATTTCAGTATTCAATTTCTTAATACAAAATAATATACATAATGATTTTTTTCGAATATTAACGTCTTCGTTTTTTTTTGTCTTTTTATTTTTCCTTCATATTTGTTTTAAAATTATTATGAGGGACTTTATGATATTTCAGTGGTAAAAAATATTTGTATGTGGATAATATAAAATTTTGACATATTATATGAATTATGAAATAATAAATAAATGAATATATATATATATATATATATATATATATATATATATATATATATAGATAGATAGATTAGATAGTTCATTTGTTTTATTATATTTTTTATTTTTGTAGCGATTTATTAATGAACGAATTTGGATTTCTTTTAATATTTTTAAATTTAAGTGATTCTTATTATTTAAAATATTCTAACACACTTATAATTTGTATCTTAAGATTACTCTCTTTTAAAATATTGTTTAACTCAGCAGTTCGAAAGTTAGGTATGTAAAAAAAAAAAAAAAAAGAAATCCAAAAGTACAAGTATATACATAAAAAAGAAAATAAATTATACATTTAAAAGATAACATTATTTTATTCATATATATATATATATATATATATATATGTATTTATTTTTCTATATTTAGTTTATGATAGGAAAAAATGGTTAAATTTCGACTGTTTTGAAAATTTCTTTTTCTCTCAACCCGTCCCTTCACTTTTATCATGTAATTTTTTTGTATTATATGAGATTCATAATATTAATGTTATATGACATAACTTGTATATTTTTTTTTGTAACTTATTTAAATATTAAAAAGGTTATATTAAGATATATTGTTATTTTATTTTATTTTATTTTTTGTCTGACTTATTTTAATTTTATTTTTTAGATATAGCAAATTGTAAATTTGATAAGAAAATAATTTGTTTTTGTATAATAGTGTCTGAGGTATGAAATAATCGATCATATTATATTATAATCTATTCATTATATTTTATTATATATATATATATATATATATATTTGTAGGTAATATTTTCCTGGCTTGTATTTTGTGCATCACGTTTAAGATTATTCTTTTTTGGGATCTTTGTTTGTAAGTAAATTTTTATAATAAATGAACATTAATATTTTGTTTATATTGATATGTTTTTGAATAATATAAATTTTTATAATATCATCTTTGTAGGTATACATATAACATCGTACATTATATGTAATTACTTCTTTTTTTCTTATATTTGTCTTGTTTTATTTCTCTCCTCTTTTGACGATTCTACTTTAATCCTTCTTTTTCCTTCTGGGAATGCGCCAGAACTGTATATGGTAATATATATATATATATATATATTTTTGATACTTATACATTTATTTTCTTTATCTTTTTTAGAATGATACGCTTATATGTATTCCCACATTTATATTCATTTGTTTAGTAAACACCATATTTTTTTTATTTTATCTGGTAACAAATATCTTTAAATCAGTACAAATGGAAATTATAGAATATATATAGGCATATTTAAAAATATTATTTTTATTTTATGTTGCTTCGACTTGTTTTGTTTTGTTTTGTTCTACTTTATTAATTTATTTATTTATTTATTTATTTATTTATTTATTTATTTTTATTTTTATTTTTTTTTGTAGTTTATTGTATTTATGAATTGTGTTCCCTTTTTTGAGTAAGTATAAATAAGATATTTTTTGTTATACATGTTGAAATATATATATGTATAAATTGTTATATTTTTAGGCAATGGAATATATACGACTTGAAATGTTTTCATTTTTTTTATCAAATTCATTATGAATTTTCATGTTTGAATATATGTAATTCTTATGGTAAGTATTAAAATAAGCGTTATATAGTATATATATATATTTTAATATCTTTCTTTTTTTTTTCTTTTTTTTTTCAAAAGCTATGTTAACATATACAGGATATAACAGAAAAGAAGTGGTTATAGAGGAGTTGCATAAAGTTCGAGAATCATATGTATGGAAAGAAGTACCTTTTAAGTATAAGCCAAGTAAGAAAAATATATATATATATAATTATTACCTAATATATATATATATATATATTTATATTTATTTAGATGATTTGAATAAAATTGGTAAAATATTGTGGTGGGGACATATACCAAGACTGGAATGGAAATTTTTTTTTTTCCCCGATCATCTTAAAAAAGAAGATTATAAGAAAAATGTATATCCTTTATATATTTGTTCTTTCTTGAAAAAATTATGTAATAGAGATTTAGACTTGATGTCTATATTTGAGGTATTAACTCTTCAATGCGAAATATATAATAATAATAATATTATATATTTTTATTTCGTTTTTTTTTTTAATAATTTTTTTTTTTTTTCTAAGGATGAGCAAATGGGAAGTGTACCCCTGTTAATCCGTTTGATCTATTATGACTATAAGATGATTAATGGTAAATTATTTATGTAAATACATACAAATATAAATATATATATATTTATATATATATATATATATATATGTTATTATTGTACATATTTATATACTTATTTATATTTTTCATTATAGAAGAGAAAAATAGTAACAATAATAATAATATGGAAATGACGACGTTAAGCAACAAGGTAATTTTTCTCTTTTTGTTCTTTCCATGATGTGTAAGGTGTATATATTTATGTGTGAATATGAAAGTTCAAGCACATATATATAATGATATATATATATATATATATATATATATATATATTTTTATTAAGGATGATAAGGTTACATGGGAACTGGGGAAATATTGGCAAAGAAAAAAAATTGATATTATAGGAACTTTAAAATATAAGAAAGAAAACAAATAAACAAGTCCAATCATTTAATATTTATTTGCTTAATTGAAAAGTTTTATAATTTTATATGATTTGTTTAAATAATAATAAATTCTAAATATATAATGTATTTGTACATAATATATTTTTAAATTAAAATTTTTTTTTTTTTGGTTATTATATATATATTACATATATGTAATGAAATTATATATAATACTATCTTCTTGCATATATTTGTTATTTTAATATTTCATTTTTTTTTTTTTTTTTTATTTCCTTATTATTTTATATTTTATTCACCTTTTGAAAGACTTGTTTTTAATCATTATTTTAAATTATTTAATTTAAGAATAAATAGAATATAATGAATAAATATAGAGGACTAAATATTCAACTATGTCATAATTTAATTATGGATTCACATAAAAAATAAAAATAAAAAGGATGGAATATATTTAAAAATTATAAATCTTTAAAAGGACTTATATAATTTTTTTTTTTTTATAAATATTATATAATAAAATTCATTTATTATCTTTTGTAATTTTTTAATAATCCAATATGTACAAAGTAGGAAAAAAATTTTCGCGTATATATATAAATTATATACTATATATATATATTATATATATACAAAATAAATAATACATAATAAATCATATATATATATATATATAACAAATGAATGTACCATATTTTTTATATATATGATATGAATAAAAAAATATATATAGTTCTAAATGTTCACATAATTCATTCATGATTATATTATATATATATTTTTTTATGATAGTAATAATTATTCCTTTATTTTTATATATATGGAAAACAACAAAATTTCTATTATATAAATAATAATAATGATTTATATATAATATGTATATGTTATGTATATGTTTATATATTTATATAAAGGATTATTTTATTATAAACCAGGGAATAAAAAAAAAAAAAATGACTATTGTAAAATAAATGAAATATATATAAATACATTACATTTTATTTTTATTGATATGAATTGTTTGTTATTTTATTTTTTTCTGAAGTCCTTTATAAATATATATATATATATTTATTTATTTATTTAAATGAAATATTTAAATAATTCCCATCCTTTTGAATATAATTTCAATATTTCTTTATTTTATATTGAGTGAATATATATATATATATATATATATATTTTACATTTTGTTTTATTTTTTTTTTGTTTGTTAATACTTTTATATAATATACATAATATATATATATATATATATATATATATATATATATATAAATATATTTTTGTGGAAAGTGTTATGTATGTATATATATATATATATATATATATATGTATATGTGAAATTATGAATAATGAATAAATTTTATTATTCTTTTAAGAATAAGGAAAATGAAAATGAAACAACAGATAAAACTAAAGAAAATATTTTTATGAAAGATAATAATAATAATAATTTTAATGAGAACAGTTATGATAAGAATATTATGTATGATGATAATAAAATAATAAGAAAAAGAAGCAGGAAGAAAAAAAGCGAAAATGATGGAAATATGGCTTCAAAAAATATTGAAAGAAAAAGTTCTTTTAATATCTTTCATTTGGATAATGAAAATATAAATAAGGATTATTGTTATGAAAATTATAATATGGATGATAATAAATATGATAAAAATGAAAACGTAAATTATGATAATTATAATAAAAATGATGACATATATAATAAAAATGATAACATATATAATAAAAATGATGATATATATAATGAAAATGATGACATATATAATAATAATAAAAATGATAGTAGTAATTATAACAATTGTAATAGTCTAATTAATCCAGAATTTATAAAAAATATTGGTATATGTTATAATATAATAAATGATGAAACGAAATTTGAAAATGAATCATGTTTTAAAAAAATTTCGGATATAATTGAATTAAGAATTACCCAAATAATTGAAGAAGCAAATAAATTTTATGAGAAAAGAAAAAGATATACCATAAATAAATATCTAAGTATAGACGACTTAACAAATTGTTGTAACTATTTGAATGTTGTAGTACCATATAAATATAAAAATGGTTTCTTTTATAACTTTATTACATTAAATGAAAATTATAAAAATAATAGAATTATATATAGATTAATTTCGAAAAAAGAATACTCAAATTATTTAAAAAAAAAGAAATCCAGAAAGGCATATGAAAAAAGGAAAAAAAATTTATATCATATGCAAATGAAAAAGGAAAAAATTAAAAATATGCCAAATAAAAACATCAAAGAAAAACATATTAACAAAAAGTATAATAAGTATAATAAATATAATAAACATAATAAAAATTATAAACATACAAAGAAAAATAAAAATAAATTTAAACATGGCAAACACATGTTCAAAATGTTTCATAACAAGTTTATAGGGAAAGAAAAGAAAGGAACAAATAATAGAACTAATTTATATAATGAGTTATGTCATAAAAACCATAAGAACAAATATACAACACATAAAAATAAAATAAATAAACATTCCAAGAAAAATAAAAAGGAACACAATAAAAATGATACAGAACTTGATCAAATAAATAATAAGGAAAATAATTTGACAAACCATGATAAATTTAATATATTTAGTGAAAACGAAAAACATGATTTACCAAAAGAGGAACAAGATGAATTAATAAAATTGGATATGAACTTGTCAGACAATTTGGATGTAAATTTATCAGATAATATAGATATAAATTTAGATAATGAACTGGATGAATATTTTGATGAATTTTTAGAAGGTCAAGAGCAAGAAGAAAAATGTAGTGAAGAAAAAAATCAAGACCTATTAGATGATGATATATTCAATTTTTCTGATGATGATAATAAGGAGGAAAGTAAAGAAAAACATTGTGACAACGAAAATAATTCTTCTGAATATAATAATGATAATGATAATAATAATAATAATAATAATAATAATAATATAGATCTTGATCTTAGTAGTTTAGATTTTAATAATAACGATAAGAATTCCATAGTAATTGAGAATGATGAAAATATTTTTAGTGAGGACTTAATGAATAATAATATAAAGAGAGAGGAGAATATAATAAAATCTGATGAAAGTAATAAATTCGATATGTATAATTTAAAAGGAAAAGTTATAGAAGAAAATAAAAATATTAATGAGAACAATTATATAAGTCCTAATCATCAAAATAATAATGATAACCTTTCAGATACATTACAAGATGAAAGGTCCATAAAATCTGATATAAATATGAATATAGATAATAATATATTATATAATTCATATATAAAAAATTATGAAAATAAAAAAAAAAATGTTCTTAAAATGTTATTAAGTGGTATGGAAAATAACATACCTGCTGAAACAAATATAACCATATTTTGGTTATTTGTACAAAATGGATATAGAGAAAAAAGAAAGAAAAAAAAAAAAGATAAAGAAAAAGATAAAGATCAAAATAATAACTATAACGACACAGGTGATGAAATACATTTTAATTTCAATGAGAATGAAAAAAGAGAAGATAAAAATGTAGCTGCCTATTTTAATTATCAATGTCATGAAATTTTATATACTATTGAGAAAAAGAAAACATATAAAAATTATATAGAAAAACAAAATGTAATAAATGAACATGAAAATTTTAAATATAATAATATATTTTTATTACCTAAATTTTATCCTATAAATAAAGAATATGCAATATTATCTAAATATATTTTGGAAATAATAAAAGATATTATTAATTATCGTATTAACTTTTTTGATTATAATAATATTCTACATATTTTTAGTACATCGAAACAAATAAATAAAATATTAACGAATATTTTATTTTTTCTTTTTAATGAATTAGATCATAATTTAAGATTAAATAATATATATGCAGCTTTGATGTTATTAATATTATTAAATGGTATAATAAAAAATAATAATATTGATATCGATTTCTATTGTTTGCAGATATTGAAAATGTTAATTCATGTTATTATATATGAACATGAATTACGATTAAAAAATATTTATATTATTTTATTATTAAAAAGAAAAGCGTGTGATATTATTATAGATTTTTGTTCAGTGTTGAAGAAACAAAATAATAATGAAATTATAAATATTGATTATTATTTAATATATATATTAAGCAAATTATTAACACATAATAAATGTACATATATGCATATATATGTATCTTATTATTTAATATATTTAATGCCAATTAATATTCACATAAAATTCTTTTTATCATATACACCTAATTTCTTAACCATATTTTTTAAAAAATATATATATTATCAAAATGTGTATAGTTCTTTTTCATCGTATGATCAAAAAGAATTAAACGAGTTATTTAATTTTTTCTTCTTTCATATATATACACTAATACAAGGATCTATGTATCGCATATTTAAAAATATTAATTTGTTAATAATTAATTCAGCATCATGTAATTATTTAAATTATTTGTTTAATTTTATTATCAATTATGCAGATTATCATTTGCCATTAATTTTGTGTATCATGAATGTTATAGATAAAAATTATTCTCCACATAGAAACGATCCGATTTATCATCTTCAACAAAAGAAAAAAAATAGCAAGAAGCGAAGATTGAAGAAAATGAAGAAAATAATGATGAAAAGGTTGAAAATAAATATAAACAAAAGGAAAACCAAGAAGAAAAAAAAACTTAAAAGAAATAAAAAAAACAATAATAAATATTTAATTAAAAGCAAAAATTATTTAAAGAGTGTTAAGGACATAACAAAGTTTTATTTAAATAAAAGACCTAATAGTGATAATGGAGATGATAGTTATTATGAAGATGATTATTTGAATCCTGAGTCTTTTAATTCAAATATTTTTGGTTATAATAAGTATAGCAAAAAACAATATTTTAATTCTTACATTAGGAAGAGAATATCTCTAAACAAGCCTTTAATTCAACACAGTAAGGAAAAAAATGAGTTACGCACAAACATTGCTGTTAATAATGTTTTAAACAAAATATTAAATAAGTTTGAAAAACGAAGAAAAAAAAAAAAACATAAAACAAAAAATCATCAATATGATGCATATTTATATGACACATGTTATTACTTTTTATATACATTCTAAGTTTTTATTAAAACAAAAATTTAATTATAACATTGAATGATAAATTATAAATGATAAAAACAATATATATGATATAGGATATAACATAATATAAATGAAATGTTATATATAATAAATTATATATCATATATAAAATATATAACGAATGATCAAATTATCATTTTAGTTCTAATTATATATATAAAAAGTTTGTATGCTATTTTATACTTTTCATAATTGTTATTAATATATATATATATATATATATATATATATATATATATATATATGTATGTATATATTCAAATGTGTATATGCATTTATTTTCATGTTTTCATATACAAATGAGATTATATGTAAACACAACAAATTTACATATATATATATATATATATATATATATATATATATATATATTCTATTGTTTTTCTGTGCTTATTTTATTTTATATTATTAATTTTAATTTTTTTTTTCCCTTTTTTATAAATCATTTAAAATTGATTGTTTCATAAACTTTAAAGAATTTATAGCATCTAAGGATGATACCATTTTTATATTTTCTTTTAATGTTTTTACTTCCAATGAATTTTTATGTGTAACATTGTTATTATGATCTAAATTTTTGTTTTTTAATGTTTTTCTCTTTTCAACCTTTTTTTTTAAGTTTTCATCACATTTATTCTTGACAGATGATGAATTGAATTCATTATGTTGGTTTCCATTGTTACATAATTTATCGTTTTCCAAATTCATAAGCTCATTATTGTTAATAACATTATATGTTACAAACATATCATTATTTAATTCATTTTGCTCTTGTTCTATTTCAGTATATTCTTCATTTGTTCCTGAATTTTGATTTTGTTCAATTTCATTTATATTATGTGGGGTAATATTATTATCCAATATACAATTTTGTGTATTTTTTTCTATTTCTTCATCTGTCTTTTCATCCAATGATTGATTACTTTCATTTGTTGATAGTTTGCTTTTTTTCACGTCATTATTAGAATTTTTAATTTCATCAAGCGGTTTTTTTTTTTTTTTTTTTTTTTTTTTTTTTTTTCTTTTGCTTGTTTATAATTTGGCTAGCTGAATTAACACTTTCTTGCGCATACAATACTAATCCACTTTCATTATTATTATGATGAATTTTTTTAATTTGTCGAATTGATTTATTTTTTAATTTTTTTTTCTTGTTTGCGATATAAAATGGTGTTTTTTTATCATTAGATATAGAGTCCAAATTATTTAATAAGAATGTTTTTATTTTGTTTAAATAAAAAATACTATTCGTATTAGCCATATGATTTTGGTATGAATTGGAATATTGAGAATTTTGTTCGTGTGTACTTTGTAAATGATTCTGTACTTTGCACAATTTAAAATATATATTATGTATATTTTCAAAATGGAAATTTTTTATTTTTAAAAGATTATATAACAATTTTAATGTAACAAAAGTGGTGTTATTATTTTTAAAAATAATATTGAAGTTAACATTATTTGTTTCGTGGAATACATAGAAAATGAAATATTCATAGTGAACTAAAATTTTGTCTTTAATTTCTTCATTGTTATAATATTTTAAATATTTAAGAAATAGAGAAAGGTTTTGCACCATATGAATATATAAAGTATAATAAATGTCAACAATATCATTTACATGTTCCACATTTTTTATCTTATTCAATATACTAATTAAGTTAGTCTGTTCTGTTACTAAAAACTTATTTTTTGTTAACATGTTTATATGTTTAAATAAGTACATAATATAATTCACAAAACCATCAAATATGATTGGACATTTTTTTAATAAATTTTCTGTGTATGTATAAAGATGCTTAATTAAGAAATAGGTTAAAAATAAATCATCTTCATTATTATGAGATGAAAGAAACGGTTTCATAAATTGTATAAAATACGTTGTATTGATACTTATACATTCAGTATCTATAACATTTGATATATCGTTAAAAAATGTACATATATGATATGTTATATAACTAAAAAGGTTGTTATTTTGATAAAGACTACAATTCTGTGCCAACGTTGTGATAAATTCATAATTTATTCTTTGTACACTATTTATAGCATAATTTTCTTTATCTACCTCTTTTAAAATATTGTCTAGAAAATAGGATGTTCTTTTATCATTTGTGTTTTCTTCATGTTTATTGTAATATATAGATTCTTGATTGTATAAAGAAATATCAACATTTGTATGATTATGTATATAATTTTTTGATATATGAACTAAATATTCTAATAATTTATTAACATTGTTAATAATATGTTTTATATTTAATATAATATGTACATTGTCTTCATTTTTTATGGTATAGACATTTTGATCATTATTACTAATGTATGTATTAATAAATATTTTATATATAGTTAAGACATTTAAGAAAAAAAATAAATTTTCTTTTTTTCCATATTTTAATAATAAAATTATATTATCATTTAGATAATTATCTAAATATTGATATATTTCTTTATTTAACATTAGTTTTTTTTTTTTTTTTAAATAAGTTACAAAAATTTCTTGGATGATAGGTAACATATTTTCATTATATTTGTTTAACTGTATAAATAGAAAATTAAAAAATTCCTTTTCATTATCTTTTATTAAATGATGATTAAC
>LT969557.1:1032424-1130366 GCA_900097035.1 Plasmodium blacklocki (nom. inval.)
GAAAGAGTTAATTCTCATAAAAAAGGCGGTATACATGAAAGAAATGGCTTTCATGAAAAAAATGCAGTATCAAAAAGAAATATTCCAAATAAGAACAATAGTACAGGTAATCTTCATAATAATAATGTCTCCAATTTACAAAAAGGAAAGAACCGATCCCTTGATTATCATCGTATAAGTAACAGACACAATTTTTATGAATGTAAGATGAATAATAACGATGATGATAATATATTGAATAAATTGTTAACTATAAAATATCAAAATAAAATAGAAAATGATAGTTTAAGCATAAAGGAAGATAACCTACACAATGCTAAGGAGGGCAGTGTGAATGAAGATATGTGTGAAGAGGAACAAAGTTTTGAAGAGAAATATTCAGAAGATATTGATATTGACGATGAAAAAGTTTCCGTTAAACTAAATCATAAAGAAAATGAATACAATAAAATTAATTGTAAACGTGTAAAATTAATACAAAATAAAAGTGATTTCATAATTGAAAATATGAATGAATTTAATATATCACCATCTTATAACGAAGTTGATAAGAAAGAAAAACAGAATATATTGTTAAATTCTCCAAAAGAAAAAAATTGTATTATAAAAGTTAATGAAAAGGATCATATATCCCCAATAAATCCAGAAATACAAAAAGAGAAAAACGAACCAAATGATAATATGAACATTAATATTAATGATAATGAAGAAAATGAGGAAAAAAAAAAATTGAAAACATCCATATCATCTTCAGATAATGGAATACCAAAAATTAATATTTTAAAAAATAATGAAAACTATATACCATTAGATATTGCTTTAAATTTTGTAATGGATAATGAAAAGTTGAAGAAAAATTTACAAAAGGAAGAAAAAAAGGATAAAGGAAAGAAGAAGTAAGAAAAAAATATATCTTTTGAGATAATTCTTTTATGTGTTTATTATATATATATATATATATATATATATATATATATTTAATCGTATACTATATATATTTTATATTATTTTTTTTATTTTTTTATTTTTTTATTTTTTTAATTTCACTTTTGTAGAACCTTTGTTCAGTGGTTAATGGATGAAAGAAAAAGAAGATTAAAAAATAACTTACCCATAGATATTTAATATGTCTACTGATATTATTATTCTTTTATTATCTATATTGATTTATTTTTAATCATATAAGTTTTCTAATATTTGACTTCTTATTGTTATATTTATTTTTAATTCTTTTTTTTTTTTTTTTTTTTTTTTTTTTTTGTTAATAAATTTATATATATTGTTCTTTTAGAAACTACATATACATATATATATATATATATATATATAAATATTCCAATTTTTTTTTTTTTTTTTTTTTTTTTTATTAATAATACGAAGTAGCATAAATATGATTTGTATTTACAATGGTTTATATAAAATAATAAATATTAATTTTATTTTTAATTTAAAGAAAGGAATATATACATATATTTGTGTATGAATATATATAAGTTGAGCGAATTATATTTTATTATGTCTATATTGATATTCTTTATTTAATTAATCTATTTTCAATATATAAAAAGACATTTTTTTTTTTTTTTTTTTCTTTTAATTTGTGGAAATATATTTATCATATGAGACGAATATTTTGTAAAAATAAAAAACGCGTATAAAAATGTATCTATGACAAAGAAAAAAAAAAAAAAAAATGAGAATTGCTATTTATATTAGCTAATTAAAAGAAAAAAAAAAAAAATAAAATAAAATAAAATAAAAAATATCTATATTCAGGGAAAAAAATTATAAAAATATAAAAGCTGAGTAATATTATTATTTTATATATGAAACATATGAAAATCATAATACAAAAACAGATATGTTAATGTTTTTTAAAAAATGATTTTTTTAATTTATCATTGTAATGAGGTATTAAAATGATATCTTTAACTTTAATAAGTGACCGTGTTCGTGATAAATTATCTGATTTAGCACTGTGTGTGTTTATAGGTATATTTTATTATCATTACTTTTTTAAAATTATACCTACAACGTTTATATATGATTTTCTGTTATATCATATAATAGGGAACCTCAAAAGAACCAAAAAGTTGTTGAAAAAAAATGATATCAATTCTAAATTTTTGGTTAAATGGAATATATATAAATAATAATATTAATATATATATATATATATATATATATATATATATATATATATATATATATATGTATATGTTTATTTATTTACTTATTTATTTATTTTTATACATTTTCTTTTTATTAGAATAACAATAATTTACTACAAATATGTTCCTATAACGATGATGTTGACATGTTTTGTTTTTTATTAAACAGGGGGTGTGACTTCAAACATATAAACGTAAAAAAGACAAAAAAGGAATATATACATATGGTGTTTTAGAAATTGTAGCACAAAATAAAATATATGTTAAATTTCATTTTAGTTATATATGCTTTGTATATAATTTTATTTATTCTTGCTTTTAAAGGATAATGGAGACACATGTTTACATATCATTGTATTGAATAATAACATTTATTGTTTAGATATACTTTGCAGAAATAACATTAAAGATATTATTAATATAAAAAACAAAGTAAATATAACAAACAGAATTGTTAAATGTTTGTAATTAAATATATATATATATATATATATATATATATATATATGTGTGTGTTTAAAATATATTTTTTATTTATTCTTTTTTTTTTTCGTATTTTATATTTTTCCTTTTGAAATATAATAGGATGGTGATACTGCTTTACATATTTCTATTAAAAATGGTTTTTATGAATCATTTTCTTTATTATTAAAATATGGTGTTGATATTCTTATAAAAGATAATGTAATTATTACATATATTAAAATAACACAACCTAATTATTTATTCGTTTGATAATTTATAGATACATTTTATTATATAATTTTATTCATTATTTTTACTTCTTTTTTTTTTTTTTTTTCTTTTTTTTTTATAGTTCGATATGGATGCTTATGAATTGTTAGATGTGTTCCGAAAAAAAGAAAAATTTTATGATAGCAATTGTAATAAATATTCCATTATGTTCAATTTATTAATAAATGAGAAAATGAAGGGTGAAATAAGGAAAATATAATAATTAAAAATAATATATATATATATATATGTATATATAATATGATATTAATATATTTATAATTTTGTGTTTTGCAAAATGCTAAGTACTTATATATTATAATATCTTTTTATAGTTTTGAAGGAAAATGAGAACATAACACACATAAAATAAATTAATATAATATCTTCATTATAAAATATATTATATATATATATATATACATGTGATATGCTGAGATATAAATATTATTTTAATTTTTTATAATATATATTTAAGATCTTTTTACTTTTTTACATTTTTACCTGTTTTTTTAATAATATGTTTCTCTTTTTTTTTTTATTTTTTTTAGTATTTTCAATTAGAAAAAATGAAACTTCATATATGATATAAAATTTTTTATATAAAGCGTATATATCTGTTTTTTGATTTTTTTATCTTATTATTATTATTTTTTTTAACATTATAATGTTATTAAAACTTTTCTTTTTTTTTATAATATGTGTATTTTATATATTGATATTTTATAATAACAATGTTAACTGTTTTTATATACCCAAAATATGTTGTACGAAATATTTTTATTTAAAAGAAACGAGTGATGCCACTAGTTATTCAGATGGGCATGAGCGATATATGCAGGTAGGATTTTAAGAAGTAAAAATACAAAATATATATATGAAGGTTTAGATAATATTTTATATATTTTATGTCCTTTATATATTTATTAAAGGAAAAAAAGTTGAAGCAGTTGAAACACAAGATGGAAAATAAATCCGTAAAACAATTAAGAATTACACCAAGGTATGGTTGAAGGGAATAAACATATGTATATAATTATATTAATATGTAAATATATATATATATATATATATATATATATATATATTATGATTTTTAAATTTGTAGAATTGGTATGAATGATTTACTCATTAAAATAAATTCCGCAAAGCAGTTTTTACTAAAAAGACATAGGGTAAAAATTTTTTTTTTTTTTATATATCTGTATTTAATACATATATATATATATATTATACATTTTACATTAACTTCTTTCGTTCCAGGTTAAATTTATTTTAACCCTAAAGGGTAGAGAATATACAAATGTAGAAAATGTAAAAAGAATATTTTCCAAGATATCTGAAGAATTAAAAAGTTATGGTAATTCAGAAACTATGCGTCAAAATGGAAATATTGTATCGCAGTTATTTAATTTAAAAGCTAAAAGGAAAAATGAAAATGGAACATGATTTAATAAAAAAAAATATTGTAGAATATAACGACTTTGTATTTTTTTTTTTTTTTTTTTTTCTTTTTTAACGATTTGATACCCTTATTTAATAAATGTACAGTGGTTATATATTTATATATGTGTTTAATTTTTTTTTATGTGTAGATTATTTATAATTATACGTATGAAAAAAATAAAATTATAATATAGTTTTTTTTTAAAACTCCATCACTTATGTCTTTTTTTTTTTTTTTTTTTTTAGTAAAAAATATTAACTTTTTCTTTTTTTTATTGTATTTAAATAAATAATATATATATATATTTATGTTTTACGAATTAGTTAATTTTCTTTTTTTTTAGCAGCTTATAATTATTATTGTATTTATCAATATATAAGATGAAATGATAATTAGTTCTATCAAATTTTCAGTTTTAAAAGGAAAAAAAATAAAAAAAAAAAAAAAATTAAAATAAAACATACACAAAAAATACCAAATTGTTCTTATTAATCATTATGTATATTAAATAAGTAAGGTTGATTTCTAATAATATAACAACGACAAAAAAAAAAAAAAAAATATATATATATATATATATTAATATATAATAAAATAATATTACCTAACATTTAAAAATCAGAAGAATTATTTTTAATGATACCACAACATTTTTTAAACTTCTTTTTAGACCCACATGTACATGGTTTATTATTATATTTTGATGATCCTTTAATATAAAATTTATTTTTATCAATATCATCGTATCTTAAAAAATTATCTTCACTGTCATTACTTTTATATTTTGTATTTCTTAATTCATTTTCAATTTGATTCATCCTCAAATCTCCTACTAAATATCTTTTCCCCTTATTAAAAATGGAATAAGCACTTATATAACTGTCATTATTATTTTCTAAATTTAAAAAAATGATGGCTATCAAAACTATTATGATATATACACTGCCAAAAGTGTTATAGAGAAAATAACATGAACACAACAATATAGTGGTAACGATTTTAGGGTTGAAGTATTTGTTAATATTTTTATTTTTACTGTTCTTTTTTTTCTTAGACATATCTACTTAAATAAAATAAAAATAATATATAAAAATAAAAAATATATAATAAGAGAAATATTTATCCACATGTATACGTATTTATTAAATTATAAAGGGATGTTCTTTATTTTTTTCTTTATATTACGTGTTTTTTTTTTTTTTTTTTTATAAATGAAATCAACATAAATTTAAATGTTAAATTCATATATGTTACAATGAATGGAGGAATAAAAAGAGAATAAAATATATCACTTATAACACATTTTTATACAACGACTATATGAAATTTAAAAACATAACACATTCAAAGTGATAATATTATATAAAATAATATAATAACAAAAAAAAAAAAAAAAAAAAAAAAAATTAAATAAATATATAATATAATATAATATAAAATGTTTTTAAAAAATTATAATATACATTTTTTTGTCATAAAATTTGTGGAATAATATTATGTACATATTTAAATTTTTTAATATATATATACATACGTATAATATATTTTTTTTTTTTTTGTAAATATATAAAGAATGCCTTTATATTATACTATATTATATCATTTAATTTTTTTTTTCTTTTAAATATATAACTTTACTTTTTTTTCTTTTTTATGAGAAAAATATATTTCATTACATCCCCTTGTTTGTGTATATTATTCTTCATTTGATAATACATATTGTAATATATAAGAAAAAGTAGAAAATTTTTTTTTATTGTTTTTAAAATGCAAACAAATAAATTAGAAGGAAAAGAAAACAATGCAGGTAATTCTTGTATATATATATATATATATTCGAAGAAAAATAAAAAGAAGATAATATTAATATAAATATAAGTAAGCTTAATATTTGCTAATATTATTTTATAATTTTTTTTTTTTTTTTTTTTTTTTTTTTTTTGTACAGGAATATGCAGAAGATGTTTTAGAGGGTTGTTTAAAAGTATAAAAGGACCAAGCATAACACATAGTATTTTATTTGGAATATGCGGAGGTAGTTTTTTATTGGATATATTTTATATATATATGAAAATGATTTTATGAAAACATAAATATATATAACTATAAAATTTTAGCACTTTTAAACATATATATATATATATATTAGTGTTTATTATTTTACTGGTTTTGTAAACTCTTGTAGGTCTTGTGTATTATGGATCATATTATTTTTATCGATTTTTAAAAATTACATATTTTGACACTCAACATGTGTCCAATGAAAGCAGAAGGAGATATATGGAAAAACAAATGTTATTTTATAACGATTTTGGATATGATTTATCTATGAAATATATTGGTAAATCAAATAAATATAGGAATTAAAAAAAAATTGATATGATTACATTTAAGGATACATGAACATATGTATGTTAATATATTATATATATATATATATATATGTTTATATTTATTTTTATTTTTTTTAGGAAACCTATGTAAATATTATGACCCAGTTGCTTTGCGGTTACCTTTTCAACCATTGTAATTATATATTAAATATTATAAATATTATATATATATATATATATATATATATATATATATATATTTATTTTTTTATCATATATACTTGTCGATGTTTTTCTTTTATTTACAGAGATGACAAATATAGGCTTTAATTTCAATAACATAATATTATGAAGAATTATTATACTTCCGTATTTTATATCAAAATTTTATACAAAACTTTGTAGATCACATATTGCTTTACCTTTGACAGTTACATTATAAAAAGAAGTTCTATATTTTATTTTAATAATTTCTGTTTCTCCTTAACATATTAATTAAATAATTAAATATAAATAATAAAAGAATATGCATATAAATACTTTTTTCCCTACATTTTTACATATAAAAATAAGAATAAATAATGTTGTTTTTATTTATTTATTAATTTTTTTTTTTTTTTTTTTTTTTTTTTTTGCTTATTAAGATGGGTTTCATTCATTTTCTTTTCTTTTTTTCAAATTAATTTTTTTTATATATCTTTTATTTTAGCAACTATTCTTTCTTCTTTTTTTTTTTATGTTTAATGAAAATAAATAAATAATATAATATATATTAATATTATATGCCCTTAAATACTCCACAATAATATATATTTATATACATATTATAAATATATTTTTATTTTTTATGTTGTTTTTATGAATATGAAATTGATTATCACTTTTGTAAATATTATTATATATATATATATATATATATATAATAATATCATTCCATAAAATTTATACATACATATTAATTTTGTATAATATAAAAAAATATATATATTATATATACATATATTTTTTTTCCCAAGGTTTATCAAAATATTTATGTAATATAATATAAAACCAAATGAATAACAGAAAAGAAAGAAAATATAAATTAAAGTATATATATAGTATTATATTTTGCCAATATTTTTTGGAATATTATTATTAGTAGATTATCATTTTTACATTGTTTTTTATTAACTTTTAATTATATATATATAATATTGGAAGAACAAAATAAATGAATTATTCAATATATATAATATGTATAGGTTTATAAATATTTAAAATGAAAAAAATATATATATATATTTATATAATATGTTTTTATTTACCTATTCGTATTTAAAATGTATCATAATTAAACTAACAAAAAAGTATATATATTATATGTAGGTTTATCCTATATACTTATTATAACAAAAACGTGAGCATAAAATTTTATTTTACTTAATTTTTTTTTTTTTTTTTTTTTTTTTTTTGTATAATATAATGGGGAAAAATAAAAAAAGAAAAAATTCAACAGATATTAATTTATGTGATAATATGATTGGGTTTAATAAAGAAGAAGATAACCTTATGAATTGTAATGATATAGAAGAAATTTTACAAAAAGGTGATATGGAAAATATGAATTCTTTGGATGAGAATAAAGAAGAAATAGAAAAAAATATCAATAACAAAGAGAAAAATCTCATAAATGGTTTAAAAAATAATAGTATGAATAATAAAATAGAAGAAGAAAAGGAAGATGAAATATCTGTAAGTGATGACAATAGTTCAAGTAGTGATGAAGATCATGAGGGATTATTGTTAACATCGAAATTTAAAAAAAAGTTTAGTAATTTATTATTAAAATTAAAAAGTAAGGATTTAAATTTATTAGATAAAAATAATGATAATTTTTTTCATGACAGTGATTTTGAAACGGAATTATCAAGTGATGAGGTATCCAAGGAAGATGAAAATAATGATGAAAGGAAAAGAAAAAAAATGAAATTATATCATAATGTTGACCATAATGATGATAATCATAATAAGGATGACAATAAAAAAGAACGTGATATGTTGAATTATTCAGAATATTACAAAGATATTTTATTAAAAGAAGGGTCTCAAGCTTTTGAAAAAGAAGAAGAAGAATTATTGAATAAGGAAAAGGAATTAAATTCAAAAAAAAATAAAAAGACATATTTGGATGAACAAGAAGAATTAAAAAAACAAATACAAGAAGCATGTAAAATTGCGGATGAACAAAATGATAATATATGTGATGATAACTTCTTTACCATAAAAGAGAAAAGTGAACAAGAATTATTAGAAGAAAAGAAATATTATGAAACCTTTTTGAAGACTTCTAATATGATGAAAGAAGAAAATAATTTATTAAAAGAATATTGGAAAGATAATTTAACTAAGGATGAAGAATTTTTAAGGGATTATATTTTAAAAGAAATGTGGAGAGAAGATAAGGTTCAAAACCTTTATGAAGAAATAGATGAAATTGATGATGAAGAATTAGAAAAAGCAGAAAATTTTGAAAGGACATATAATTTTAGATATGAAGAACAAAATGGAAATATGATTAATTCTATACCTCGTAAAATAGAAAGTAGCGTAAGACAAGATATTAAAAAAAAAAAGAAAAAAGAAAAAAGAAGGGAAAAAAAAAAAAAATTGAAAGAGAAGAAAAAGAAATTACTTTTAGGAAATTTGAAAAATGATCAAAAAGATGTAGAAAAAAATAAAAAATCAAACAAGATAAATAATAATGTGTATAATACTAGTGATATAAAAAATAAAGATCAAAGTATGGATAACATAAATGAAAAAGATCAAAATAAAAAAAATTCTAATAAATATAATTTTGATGAAGAGGATTTATGGTTTTTATGTGATTTATGTAATATTCCTATAAGTCCGTTATGTTATGTGTATGAGTGTAACATATGTGATAATTTTACTATGTGTAAGAAATGCTATAAAAAAAATAAGCATGAACATAATTTAAAAAAAATATTAGTACCCTGGCATTGCATACCGCCTCAAAATTATGTAAATGAACAATTGATACAAAAAGATGGACAAATTAATAATAATAATAATAATAATATATATGATGACAATTTAATGGAATACTTAGAAAATGATTCAAGTGCATATGAAGATCTAATTGATGATATGCCCATAAGATTTAAATATATCAAAGTGAAACCTAGATCATTTAAATTATCCACTGATTATATTTTGAATACTGATGATTCAACATTAAATAAAATTGTTCCTTTAAAAAAAGTTTTACCGTATTATCAATATAAGAAAAAATTAGTAGATACATCAAAAGTTTAAGTTTTTGAAATTTACCAAAAAAAAAAAAAATTAAATAAAAATGAAATAGAATAACAAATGCATAAACAATTAATTATATAAGCATATAAAATATAATATAAAACTGTACCATTACATATATATATATATATATATATATGTATATATGAAGAAGAAATAATATGCACGTTTTTCTATATAATTAATTATACAAACATATATAGGCATATGTTCATATATTTCATTTTACATTTTACATTTTAATTTTTACCTTTGTTTCCTTTTTTTTTTTTTTTTTTTTTTTTTTTTGTTATTGTTTTATAAAAATTTAATAAAAACCTCTTATCATATTATTATAATTTTAAAACATTATTCATCCTTAAACCTATATAATAATTCCTTTGTATTTTCTTTAACTTAATATGTATTATATTGTTTATATGTTAACTTAGGTTTTCTTTTTTTTTATTTTCCTTTTTAATTATCTTGATAATGGGTTTCCCTTGATTTTGAAATTTCCGTTTAACAAATTACGACGACATTGAGCATAGGCTTTTCTTAAAATAATACAGTTTTCATCAATTTCATTTAAGTTATGATTGTGAAGACAATCTAAAAAATTAGAGTTATGCTTTTTATAACAAATTGTATTCTGATAACAAGCAATCATATCATTTAAAAGTTTACTACATGAATTTGAGGCCTTTCTATGTGGCTTGTCAGGTCTAACATTGAGCATATTTTAGAGAAATAATAAATTACAAAATATTAGGAAAAAATAAAAACCAATTTATTTATAATAATATTAAAATTAAAATTAAAATGTATACAGAATTTTTGGAAATTTTTCTTTTCTTTTTTTTTTTTTTCTTTATGGTGGTGAATATTTCCATACACATCACATTTTTTAGCTATAGAATTTTATCATATATATACATGTATGATCTTTATAATTTATACAAATGTATAATATTCTATTATATAATATTAGAGCATAACATTATTACAATACTTTCAGTTAGAAATATTAATTTTTTTTTTTTTTTATATAACTAATTTTAATTATTTAAAAAAAAAAAAAAAATGAAATATTTTCAAGATTTTTTTTTGTTCGTAATTCATTTATCATATTATATTTTCAATATATTTTTTTTTATCTGTGTATGTTTTGTCAAATATAATAATATATATATTATGTTTTTATATATATATATATATATTTACTGTCCTTATCAAAATAAAAAAAAAATACAAAATTTCTAGATACAGTGATATAATAAAATAATTATTTAAAGAAAAAAAAAAATAAAATAATAAAAAAAAAAAAAAAATAAAATAAAATAAAATAAAAGATACAATATAATAAATATGTCAAATGATACAACAATCTTACAAGTATATATATATATATTATATATATATTTATTTTTTTTTATTTTTTTTTATTTTTTTTTATGTTTATATTTTTCTTTGTGTAACTACTTTTAAACCTAATTAAACACAATTTTAGGTTCGCGGTTACTTAAATTTGAAATAGTTATATTATTAACATTGTTATCATTTGTTAAGGTGTTATTATCTGAAGATTTTATTGTTTCCTTTTCTTTTAATGCATTTATTCTTTTATCCACTGTTGATTCTTTTGGTAAAGAGACCGTATCTTTTTTTTCTTTATTTACAATTATTAAATTATTTGTATTATAACAAAATAATGCTTTCAATATATTAGTTATCCATATATCCCTTTCTTCTTTTTCTTTATCACATAAAAGTATTTTATCATTAGTAGTTTTTATATACCAACATTCTCTTGTTTCTTCAATAGTAGTTATTGGTAATTTAATATGTTCAAATGGAATTTCTTTGATTATTTTTATATTATTTTTATCTTTTATTATAATATTTGAAGATGTTATTTCAACCATATATTTATTCATATTAAAAAAGTCATTTGAATTTAATGAGACATCTAAAAGTCCCTTTTCATTAACATTACATTCTTTTGTTTTTCCTAAAGATTTTACATTTGCATCATCCATAAAAGTATCTTTACTATTTAATTCATTCTCTATATTCTTAAAAGTAAGTTTTTTCTCATTATTATTGATACTATTATTTTTTTGTTCATTTATCTTATTGGATAAATAATTTTCCTTTTTCTTATTTTTTATTTCATCTGATATCTTATTATCTAAATTATCTGTTTCCTCATCTTCATATTCATCAAATTCATTTATATCTTCTGAATAATTTTTATTGAATTTTTTATGTTTTGATCTCTCTTGTAAAAATGTTTGCGATCTTAAATATTGCAGATAATTATCTCTCTTTAAATAATTCTTATGACCTTGACAAAAACAAACAAGAGAAAATATAAGGAAAAAAAGGAAAATGATGTTTCTCATCCTAAAAAAAGAAAAAAATGTAAAAAGGAAAATATGAAAAAAAGAAAGAAAGGAAAAAAGAAAACAAGAAAACCTTTTTTTTTTTTACTACATAATATTTATATAAATAAATCTTCGTATATTTGTTTATATTTTCTACTTGGAACAAGATAGGAAAGACACTCAAATGACAGAATTAAAAAAAAAAATATAAAATAAATAAATAAATATTTATAGACAACAAAATTGACAAATTGTACTGTATTTTACAATATAAAATGGAAAATAACAAATTTGAAAATATTATCGAGTAAAATCTTATATTTTTATTATATTTTATAAGATTAGAAATATGATGAGAAAGGATACATATGTTCATAAAAGGTAGACAACAGATTTTTGTGTATTACCTGAAGCAGCAACATTTTCAGTGCATTATTATACTGTTCATATTTATAAACGAATATAAATATATACAATTAAATATAATATATATATATATATATATATATATATATATATATATATTTGATATGTATGTCTTAAAATGTGTATATACATAATACAATATTAAGAATGAAAAAAAAAAAAAAAAAGGTAGAATGAAAAATGAACTTATATTTCATTTTTCTAATAAATTCTTTTTTCTTTAATTTATAAATTACATATAATATGTAATATATATATATATATATATATATGCTTAAGATAAGTTTTTTGTCAAATATTTATACACTGCAATAATACTTAATGAAGAAATAACAACGGATATAAAAATATAAGAAATCCTGAAAGTGTTCTTTTTTGTTTTTATTTTTTCTCCATTTATAACTATATTTTTGTGAATTATATATATGTAATATTTATATATTTTAAGTATTTTTAATTTATATTATTTTATCTGATTTTGTCATAAAAATATATTTATATATATATATATATATATTTTTTTTTTTTTTGTTTCTAAATATGAAAGGGAGACAATCCTTGCGGTTCTTGTTGTTGTCTGTCCCATATTTGTTCCTTTTCCTGTGGAATGAGGATATAAGGTGTCAAAGTTTATTGCCGGTATCTTATGCTTCTCATCAAATGTATTCTTTCGATAAATTGACACCTCATGAAATAAAGAGTGACCTGAAAAAAACGTTTGGTAATTTTATTAGTAGTAAGATAGAAATATTAAAAAATAAATTCAAATTATATAATATAAAAAATAGGGAGAAATATAATAATGAGGAAAGTAATGATAGTGATTTAATAGGAGATGCATATATATCTTCTTTAGAAGATGAGATAAAACATTTACTGGAACAAGCCGAAAATAAAAGGATGTTATCTAAAAAAATAAAATCATCTTATGAGAGGGCACATAAAAATTTAAAAAAAAGAAGAAATGTGGAAGATGATGTAAAGATGAAAAATGTTTTAAAACAAAATTTACAACATATTAATTATTTGAATAAAAAATCGGATTATTTAGAAAAGAAAGCAGGAGAATTAAAAAATATTCTGGAACGAAGAGGTAATGAAAACGTGAAAGAAGGGTATAATAATGATGAAAATAATATATATAATAATGAGTATCATAATAATTGTTCTATTTCAAAGAGGGGTACTTTAAAATTTATTAATTCTTCCAATGGTTTAAAACATTCTATTGATAATGTCAAGGGTATGATTAATGAAAATGGTTTTACAATATTTTATAAAAATAAAAAAAAAATGACATATTTTTGGAGTGTTTTAGAGTTACCAATTAAAATGATAGGAAGTATAGAACAATGTTTTTATTTTATTTATAAAAATAATAATCAAATATTTTGTGCTGATAACAAAATAAAAGCTTATTCATGGATGAATAGTTTAAGTGAAGCGTCACTGTGTTTTCATTTTGGTATAAAAGGTGTTTTAATTAATAGTAATGTAAATAATATTAATAAAAATGACGATATGAATAATACAAATGATGAAAATGTTAAACATTCTGATTTTATGAATAATATTAGTAAAGGTAAAAAACACGGAAAAATAATTAAACAAAAAAAAATTGATGAAAATTCATTAACTGTTGATATAAAACCTGAGGATACAGGCACACGTATTTTTGTTAATGATGTAGAACAAAAAATAAAAAGGGACATACCAGGAAAAGATAATGTTTTCAATTTGAATGATATAAAAAAGAAAATGGATGATGAACGGAAAATACCTCAAAGCGAAAATGATGAAGATCAACAAGGAGGGTATGATAATATGGAAGAAGATGAAAAAGAAGATAGTCAAAAGGACTATGATCATTATGAAATGTAATATGTAACATATATATATATATATATAATTATATACTATTAAACAGTTTTCATATAAACTCATGTGAACACTATGGTGTGAATATATATCTTTATTTATCTTTTAATTTTTTTTTTTTTTTTTTTTTTTTTTTTTTCTTGTCCAACGAAAATTTTTATGTGATTTTTATATGTATACAAAACATCTTTTTGTTTATTTGATCATTTATTTTAATATTATTTCTTTACTTTTTTTTTTTTTTTTTGACTTTGTGAAGGAAAATTGTATGAATTGTAGAAAGAGGTTCAAATTGAACCGTACACATAAAAAAAAAAAAAAAAAAAAAATATATATATATATATATATATATATATACATGATATATATCTTTCTTGAACAGATCTGTATATACACAATGTCTTATTTAGAAAATATATATATATATATATATATATATATATTATTAATATATTGAAAAAAAAAAAAATTGTATATATAAAATATAACAATAATCCGTGTATTACATAGATGAATTTATTTTTATAATTTCAAATATATGTTTGAACATGTTATTATAATATATTTCCATGTTAAATATGTATATATAATAAATGAGTTAATATTTTAATATTTGTTGTACTTAAAAATGATGGTAGAATGAGGTTATTCTTATATCATAATATTCATTTGAAATATTTTTACATGTGTATAAATATATATGTATACAAAAGATATAACTATTCCATTATGTATGTGAGGTCACATATATTAACATATATATATATATATATATATATATATGTTATATTTATGTACAACTGAATGTTATTTTTTCCCCATATAATATAAACAGATAGGTTTTTCTTTGCTTCATATTTTAAATAAAAAAATAATATTATATATAAAATTTTTTATTTTATTTTATTTTATCTTTTTTTTTTTTTTTTTTTTTTTTTTTCTTGTGTCGTCTTTTATGTACCCATGTTGAATATTTTTTCCAATGAAGATTTATCACTACGTGCAGAAAAGGAAGAAGAAAAGAAATTAGAGAGGTCTAAAGACAAAAAAGATTTAGAGACGATTGAGAGTAAAAAAATGCATAGAAAATTTTCACACGGTTCATATTTATCTAAATATGATAGTAAAAGGTTATATTTTAATAAACGTTTGGAAACAAAAATAAAATCTTTAAGGAAAAGCTTTAGGAAACGTTATAGGATAGTAAGAAGTAATTTAATGAAATTAATAAAAATATTGAACGAATTTCCTGATATAAAACATATAAAAGAACATGAAACAGCAGAGGGTAAGGTTACAATCAATGTTGATGTGGTTGAAAAATTAAATAAAATTATGGATAAAATAAATATAGAAAAATTAAAATATAATAATAAAAAAGAAAAAAAAAAAAAAAAAAGAATTAAAAATAAAATTAGAAATAAGAATAGGAATCGATATAAGAGTGAAGAATATTTATATCCAAAAAAAAAATTATCCAAAATATCTTTTTCAACTACTCTTTTTCCTCTGTCTAAAAGGATTAGCTACAAAAGTAATATAAATTCATTAAGTATGGAAAATAAAAAAAACAAAAGGAAAAGGAAAAAGAAGAAAAAAAAGAAGAAAGAAAATAACATACAAAATGAAAAACTACATAAAAGAAAAAATATATATTCCAAGCGAAGTAACTTATTTAGTAAGAGTAAAACCTTTGGAAAACTTCACAGAAGAAGAAAATACAAAAATCCATATGACCATAGAAAAACATTCTATGAGAATATTTATGAAAATCTGAATGAAAATCTGAATCAACATATTTATGAAAATATGTATGAAAATTTGAATGAAAATATGTATGAAAACATGTATGAGAATTTGAATGCAAATATGTTCGAAATTATTAATGATAATAATCCTGAAAAAACGTATAAAAATACATGTGATAATATGTTTGAAAATTTATATGGAAATGTATATCCAAATGAACTTGAAAAATCGTATGAAAAAGAACTTGATAATACATATAAAAGTTTAAATGTAAATGAGTGTCATAATTTAAACAATAATTCTCATAAATATAAATTCCAAAAAACTTTTTATCATAATGCTTTACAAAATTATTACCCGAATACAAGTTTACCTTTTAATAAGAATTATTTAAAAAATAATAATTTTTATTACTATTATATGAATTTAAAAAATAAAAAACATCAAAATGTTAACCATTATAATGACACAAATAATGTATTGGTTACAGATTTTTATATGTATTCAACTTTAAATGCAAGTTTTAATAAATTAAATTCTTTGAAGAATAAAAATAATTTTCATTTATTTAATAGAAATATTCCTAATATGTATTTGAAAAGAGAAAATGATATAATAGGATTTAACAACAACAACAATAATAATAACAACAATAATAATAATAATACAATAGAATCGACATATATGGAATATGATTTTTTGAAGAATTTCCCTTACACAATGAATAATAATAGTAATAATAATATGCTTCTTAAATATTATCCGGAACAACATACTTATGTTCATAATATTACCGAGAGTTTTTTCTCACCCAACAAGATATTTACAATTAGAAAAGGGAAAAAAAATAAAACAACAAATCAAAATAAACACAAACTAAAAAAATTTGTCAAAGATGAAAAAATTAGAAGCTTACTAAGAACAGCCACAAATGAAGATGAGTTACTTAGAGCAATAAATTTTGCAAAAAAAGCTGGTCTTGAATTTGAAGCAAAATTAGGTGATAAAAAATTAAACAAATTGAAATGTACAAATTGAATGGATATATTATTTTGGGGAAAATAAATTATTAAAAAAAAAAATTTTAAGAAATTGTAATAATTACAATAAGAGTGATAAGAATTATATATATTAATATATATAAAAACAAGATTTTAATCTACAACAAAATTGAATTATAATTAATTTATTATTATTATTATTATTATAATTATTATTATTTTTTCTTTTTTCTTTTTTATTTTTTTATTTCATTTCACTTTTTTTATGTACTTATATTTTTTACACTCCTTGTTTTAGTTATATCTACTTTTTTCGTAAATTTTTTTTTTTTTTTTTTTTTTGAAACATAATGTAAATGTTATTATTAATGTGTAAAATTATTTATTATATACACAAATAAAATTGAAGTCTTACATAAAATATAATTTTTTTTTTATGTATTATCTTATAAATTAATAAATATACATATATATATATATATAATATATAAATGTGATTAAAAAAATGAAGAAAAAATATAAAACAATTATATAGTATATAATTAATATATATATATATATATATTAAATTATTTATATCATATTTTTGCCGTCATATTTTGTATAGTTCTTTTCCTAAGGATAAAAGAAAAAAAAAAAACGTTTTGGTTTGAAAATGTTAAAGCTTTAATGTTATAGGTGTAAAACAACTTGTGAGATATTAAAAAAAGTTTATTTTAAGCTCAATAGAATTTATTGGTTTTTTTTGATTTTTAAAATTTAATATATATACATAAAATAATATTACAAAAATATAATTAAAAAGAATATGTAAAAAGCTATTATTTCAAAGGCTTGAATAATATTCCAAAGATTTGTTGAATGTTACATATATATATTATATATATATGAATAATTTTATTTTGATATATACTGAATTTATAGAGCTATTATATATATAAACAAATGTATATATATATATATATATATTTATATTTATATATGAATGTATAATTTATAAGTTCTAAATATATCAAACACATATTAATTATAAAATGTAATTCATATTGCTTTATAATACATATAAAAATTATAGGATTCTTAAAATCCTAATTTGTTATAAATTATTGAATTTGTTATAATTCCATATATATAATTTTATTCTACAATGCCAATAACTATCATAAAATTAAATGATTCTATTTTATACATATATATATATATATATATATATATATATATATATATATATATATATATTTATATATTTATTTATTAATTCATTTATTATGTAGAATAATTTTGATTTTTATAAATTTATATACATATTAATGTAGAAGTAGAAATGTGTTAGAAAATTTCAAATGATGAAAAAAAAAGGTAACTTACAGGAATTTTTTTTTTCTGTAATTAATTACACTTTTTTATTTAAAAAAAATTTCTATAGTAGTATAAATAACATTAGCGACAAGAATAGGTTTTATTTTCGTATTTATATAAAGGATTTTTCAGCTTCTTATTCAACGGTTAATGATAATTCATTATGGGTAAATAATCTGAGGGTAACAAATAAGTACCTTGCAAAAAAAAGATATATGAATGAAATGAACCACACCATACTCTTTTGTAGAACAAATGAGAATAACTATAGTATCTTGGCTGATGTTTTGATAAAAGATAAAACGAATGAAAACGTTAAAATGAAAAATGATGAAGATATTAAAATTGCTATTAATGAAGAAAAGGAAAAGGAGAAAGAAATTAAAACACACAAAAAAAAATTAATAAAGGAAAAAGAAAAAATAAATAAAAAGGTTAAAAAGGAAGTTAAGAAAAATCTTCAATTTGTTGAAAACAAAACGTTGAGACCTTTAAGAGAAGAAGCTAATAACATGAACACCATTTTGGACGAAAAAAATAATAAAAAAAAAAAAAAAAAGAAATATAAAATAAATGTAATGTCAGACATTAAAGAGAATATACAAGTTGATAAAAAAAAGGATATATCCATAAGTGATGAAATATCAAGTGTTACGATTTATAGCGCTGATATGAAAGAAGATGTAAATAATAATATCAACAGAAACAAAACAGACATTATAATTAATAATGATAATAAAGTTGTATGTAGTGATATTTTATTAAATAAGGAACAAATAAGTAACAATATTACCAAAGAGAAGAAGAAAGAAAAAATGAAAAAAAGAAAAGAAACAAAAGCCAAACAAAATAATGTGTTAAATAAGAATACAAATGAAAAATATGTGAATACAAATAATGTTTTAAATAATCATGAAAATGTAATTATAAATAATAATTTTAATAAAGAAGAATATTTTAAAGAATTTGAACAAATAGGAATAAAAAATAATATCATAATAAAAAAAATAAATACTATAGAAGATATAAATAAATTTGTAACTAAATATGAGAGTTCTTTAGGATATTGCAATATATATGCATATAATAATTTGTTATATGAAATATATGATAAGTTTTCTAATTGTGATATTAAAAAAGTTAAGAAATTAATTAAGAACTATAATAAATTAACTAAAAAAAATTTTCAAAAAAAAATTAAATGTTTTGAATCTTTCTATGAACTATGTCCAACAAAATATAATGAAGTATTAACATGTTTATTTATTCAATCAGTTGATATATTAAAAGCTGAAGATATTAGTAATACATTTTATTTTGATAACATATTAAATATTAATAAAGAAGAAAATGAACATGAACATGAAAATGAAAATATTGATGTAGGAAGAGAATGTATTACCACTTCTGAAAAGGTTAACTACGATTATCATAATTATGATTATGAAATAACTGAAGAAGGAGAAAAACGAAAAACTCATAATGTAAACTATAGGAAGAATGAAGGTTATATACATAATAAAATTGCATATGATATTGATGTAAAGTTTATTAACAAAAATGAACCTAATCATATTAATGAAAATAATTTTATAATAGTATATGATCTTCCAATATTAAGCTATGATTTACTTACAAAAGAATTGAAGGAAACCTTTTCTTTTTGTGGTAAAATCAAGGCTATAGAATTTTTTAGTGACAGGCTAAAAACTGTAGACATGAATGTGATCAATAATGAAAATGAATCTAAAGATGTGGGAACTGTAAATAGTTCCAAAAATAATTGTAAGTCTAAGAATAGAGCTACTAATAATGGAAGGAAAAAGGGGAACCAAAAAGGTAAGGACATAAAATTTGATAATACTGATCAAAATAATGATGATAATAATAATAAAAATGATGATAATAATAATAATAAAAATGATGATGATAATAATAATAATAATAAAAATGATGATGATAATAATAATAATAATAATAACAATAATAATGACAATAATAATAATAATAATAATAATAATAAAAATAATAAAAATAATAACAATAATAATAATGATAATAAACAAAAGGTTGATAACATATGCAATTACAATATACATACTAAGAATCCCCAAAATGACAATATTAATAAGAAAAATGAAAAGATAAAAAAAAAGGGCCCTCAAAAAATAAACAAAATTGTCAATCCAAACCAGAGTACACAATTATATGGTATTATAGAATTTTATGATGCTAAATCAGCTGATATGGCAACTAGTGATTTTTTAAGAATTTTTGGAATTTTTTGTTATAATAAATTAATATATGTTGATAAGTGTGTAAATAAAAATATTATGATAATAACACATTTACCTTTTCATCTGAATATATATAATATTTTATATTTATTATTGAACGCGTCTTTATACAATTTTGATATATCTCATATCAAAGAAGAAGAAAAATTAAATAGCAAAAAATATGATATGATAAAAAATGTTGAAGGAATAATAAATAGCATGTGTAGTAGTGAAGAGAATATAATTAATGATAATAACAAATTTATTTCAAATGAAATGTTGGAAATAATTGATAATAAAGTATTACTTAAGGAAAATAATAAAAAACCAGAACAAAAATATATATATAATAATAGTAGTTCATTAGAAAATAAATTTGATTCTTTTTGTCAAAACCAAAAGGAAATGAATTTAATAAATACAGACACTGAAAAGGATAATCATATTATAAATAATATAATGAGTAATAATAAAAAGTGTGTAAATGAAGCAACGAAAATGTGTTCATTTGTTTTAAGAAACAGTAATATTAAAATTGAAAATAATGATTCTCATTTTAAAGATATATATAAAAATAGTACAGATATATATAATTATATTTATGAAATATCAAAAATAAATTTTAAAAATTTTGAAGAAAAAATTAATCGTCATCTACAAACAAATATAAGTTTAAATAATAATAGTAATAAAAAAAAGAGTTATGAATCATTTGTAGATTTTTATCAAAATAAAAATAAAAGAATGATAACTAGAAAAGTACATATAAATAATAATGGAAGAACATTAATTTTACATTTTGACAATTTTACAAATTTATTTGAATGTTTAAAAAAATTTAAATATATTTTTAAGAATAAAAATTATATGATATTTTCATTAAATCTGAAAAGATGTATATTTTTCAATGGAGAGATAAAAGATCATGTTCATATTCAAAATCAGAGGCGTAAAATAGGTATAAATATAGACGAGTAGGGAACTGAAGGAATAAGTATGGAAATTAATTAATGACTCTTAAACGCTCATATAAAATAAAGATGTACAAACACATATATATATTATTTATTTATTTATTAATTTATTATTTTTTTTTTTTTTGTAATAATTTACGATCTATTTTATTTATAATTCATTTTGTAGACATTAACGTACAATAGTAATATTTCATTTTTTTATTATTACCTTATTTTAATTTTTTTTTTTTTTTTTTTTTTTTTTTTCGTTTTCAAATTTTCAAATTTTTAAATGTTTAATTGTTTAAATATTTTTTTATATTGTTATTGGAAAAATAATAATAAAATTTGCTTCACGCAATTAAATAAAAATAATATTAATATATATTAAAAAAAAAAATAATAATAATAAAATAAGAATACGAAATATATAGATTGTAAAAAAAATGATTAGATTTTTAAGAATAAAAATAAAAATTAAAAAAATAATAAAATGATAAAATATACATATATATATATATATATATATATATATATATATATATATATATATATTAATAATATAAATATTTAGCATAGAAAATGCCTTTTAATTTTTATCTTATATGAAACCGAATCCTTCTTTTCCTTCCATGATAGCCCTTATTAACTTACTTTTCAATAATTCCTTTGAAGAATATTCTGGTAAATCAAGTTGATTAAAACAGGTATGTGCTGTTGGTAAACGGTCTTCTCCATAAGCTTTATAAATAATCATTTTTTGTGCTCCTCTCATACCCATAAGATTTTTGAATCCTCCTAATGGTACTCTACTTGTACCCGTAACAAATTGTAAGAATGATGCTTTTTTATTTTCATCAAATTCTTGTAAGACATCCCATAACCAAATAATTTGTATAGAATTAGCAGTATAATTATGATATTCTACATTTTCTTTTAAATCATTTAAATCAATTGTTGGAATACCACTAATAAGTAGTTCTAATTCTTTATCATCAAAAATTGATATTAGTTTTGGTTGGATTAATTCTTTAAATCCATCCATAAATGCTTCTAATTGTTCTTTTATACTATTAGTTACTTTTAATTCACATAAAAGTTCAATATATTTATGTTTATTTTCATCAGTTACTGGAATATTTCTTCCATTAGGTATTAAATCTATAACTTTAGTTTTTCCAAATTCATCAATTTCTGTACTAAAATTAATTTCTAAATTTAAATCTTCTAATTTATATTCTGATATTTTTATTAAACTATTATAAAATTCAGGATCTACTGATTCTGCATCTGCTGGTAAAATTTTTCGACCAAGCATATGTTTATAAAACGATCTACAAAAGTATGCATCAATAACTTGACCATCATATATAGCTTTAGCTATAAACTTTCCAACAAATTTAAAGAAATGTAAATGATCAGGATTTATATATGATAATGGATTGGGATGATTAAATTCACTTTTCTTTCCTTCTCTACAAAACAAAGCATAATTAGGATTAAATATTTCTTTTGCTAATATTGAATACCATTCTCTTGTTAATCCACCTGCATCTACTCCTTCTTCATTTTTAAATGTTACTACAAGTTTTCCTTTTAAATCATTACCAGTTTTATTTCTTAATTGATAATAAGAATCTGTAAATACTTTTTCTCTTCTTATACTTAAACGTATTGGATCACTTCTTATTCCTGATTTTAAATATTTTAATTTTTTTCTTAAATAATGTCTTTTATTTTCAAAATTAATACATGAAGAGGTCAACTTAATTAATGATTTGAAGTTATGATGTAATAATATAGGTGTTTGTTTTATTAAGCTATTAATAACTCTCCTATTGATATAAACAAATTTTATTAATTTTTTATGTCGGCTACTTATTGTTCCTTCATTATCTTCTAATTTAATTTGTATATATTCATCATTATCATCATCTTCTTCTTCGTCATTCTTTCCATCATTATGATAACTACTACCTTGATCAACGTCTTCAACAATATCATTAACATCATAATCATCATCATCATCATACGTATCGTTGTCTTGATATTCTTGTACTTCTTTATGGTTTGATTGTTCGTTAGATAGTTTGTTATAAAAAATATTACTATTATTTTCATCCACATTGTCATGATTCACATTCGCATCACATTGTTCGTTATTTCTATCATTTTTATTTTTATTTTCTTTATCGTTTTGTTTTTCCTGTGCATCATGATTACCACATACCATTTCCTCTCTTTTGTTTAACTGCTGTATATTATTATTACCATTTGTTTGGTCCTCATTTAATTTTTTCTTTTTCAATTTATTTCTTACCAATTTGTCTTGTCCTTCAACACCATCTATTTCATTTATATATTGATTTATATTTTCATTTTCAACTTCACTATTATTCACTGAATCATCTTGAGTATAATCATTTTTGTTTTTTTGTGTTTGGCCACCTTTGCTATTTTTTATTTTATTTTTATCATCTTCTTCGTTTTCGTTTTTGTTATCGTTCTCGTTCTCGTTCTCGTTCTCATTCTGCTTTTCGCTTTCTTTTTCTTCTAAATTATTTGTACACATTTTTCTTTTAATTTTATTTAAATTAGTTGAATTACTATTGATATGAGAATCTTGAAATATATCAGACAATAAATCTTTGGTACTTTTATACTTTTTATTTTTTTTCTTTATCATTTTCTTTTTATTATATATGTTTATATAAAATGGGCTATCATCATATGCCAACTTTTCATTAATTTTGATGCTTTCTACATTTAAACTGGCTACTTTTTTTTCTAAATCTTTAAATTTTCTTAATTTATATTGTGATACTAATATAACTTCTTCAATAAATAAATAAGCTTCCATTAATGGTAAGAGATAGTTTAAAATGGTTGGAGGTGGTTCATCATCATTTTCTTTTTTCTTTTCATCGTTATTTTCATTTTCTACAGTTGTTATTATTTCTTCGCTTTGTATATTACTTGATAGTCTATCATTTGAATATATATCACCATGATCTGAACATTCGTTAGATGAAGAATCTGTATTAAACAAGGTAACTCGGTTTTTGTCTTGTGTATCAACTAAATTGTTATTATAGTTGTTATCTTCTTTTTCATCCGTCTTATGAACATTACCCGTTTGTAACTTATCATTACTATTTTCTTTGTTATTATCATCTTTAGTTGTGGTTAAATCTTTATAATAATAGTTATCTTTAAATTTATAATTTTTATCAATCAATGAATTATTAATAACTTGCATAGTTTTATTAAATTCTTCCCACAATAAATCAATATTAATTGAAAGAAAAAAATCTGCACATATATCAAATTTGGTTTCTTCATCAACTATTGTTTTATTAATATGTTTTTCATTATCATTTTTAATTGTATCATTGTTGATATCATTACTGTTTACAAGGTACCTATTATTATTTGTTTCGTTTGCATTTATTTCACTTGAAATATTATCTTCAATATTATTCGCTACATTGTTCATTATTATACTATTATTACAATTATTAGCATTGGATATATTACTATTTATATTTACCTCATTATTATTAATATGATCATTTTGTTGAATAGGTGTATTTATACCTTCGACATTTGATATATTATTATTCGTATTATTTAAATTAATCGTATCACTTTTATTTAGATCATTTTTATTTGTTATACTATCTATTAGTGTGGGTGCATTAAATAGTATGGTAATAACTCTATAGAAGGCAATTAATTTTTGTTCTAAACTATCAGAATGATCAACAGAATATATATTGAATGTTTTATTGTGTATTGAATGAACAATTTTTTTTAAATCATAAATAATTCGTTTTATTAATACATGTGTATGACGTTTCAAAGATTGTATAATTAAATCTTTTAATTTATAATGAGAGAAAAACATAACCATAATTTGTATTAGTGATGATATATCTTGTTTATGTACTTGTTCTAAATTATTATTTACATTATTATTATTATTATTTGGTGTATTATTCATATTATTAATCCATAAAAAGTTCGTTTTGTAATTACATATTAGTTTACTTAAATTACGTAATGCATCTTTTGATATAACTTCTAATAAATAATATGGTTTAGAAATTAAATCGTTTTTATCTATTTCTTCATCTATTGGTTTTAAACTTTTTATATTTAATAATAATTCTTTATCAATTTTAGTTGAAGAAAGAAAATTTTCTTTTTCTTTATTTTGTTTTTGTTTTGTATCTTTATTTTTATTTGTATTTTCTTTATTTGTAGAAGAAACATTTTTTTCATGAGTTGTAGCATTCTTATCATTTGATATTTTGTTATTATTGCTGTTGCTATTATTATTATTATCATCTTTATCATCACTTTTTAATTCCTCTTCATTATTTTCATTTTCCATACTGATTATTTCTTCTAAATTTTCTTCATATACCCATCTTGTAAAATTTGCATAATTATGATTTTTTTTAGAGCAATTAATTAATAAATTATAAATAACAGATAATAAATGACTCATTAATTTTTTAGAGGTTAAATATAAAGATGAATTTAATAGTTTGAATAAGATATTTATAGGATATTCATATTTAGACATATCTACGTGTATGCTCATATTATCATTTATATTAGTATTATTTTTATAAATATCTAATATTTGATTTTTTTTCTTTTTTTTTTCATCCATCTTTGGTCTTTTTCTTTTTAATTCATATTCTAAAATAACAGCTTCATCATCATATTCTTCTTCTTCTTCTTTTTCTTCTTCTTTTTCTACATCTTCTTCATTTTGATAATTTATTATTTCATAATTTTTTTTTTTCTCTTCATCAGTCTTTTCATTCTTTATCATTTTATCCTCACAATATGGAACATCCATTAAATTATTATTATCCTTATTAATATTAAGTTCTTCTCCATTATCGTTTTTAGTTATCATGTTTTCATCTAAATCGTTTGGCATAAAATAAGATGGGTGTATTAAAAATGTGCAAAAGAATGAAGAAATATGAGGTACGGTAATGAGCAATGATTGCACTTGTTCTAGAACTCTTTCAGCTGATATAGATGCAGTAATAAAATAATTATCTGAAAATAAACCATAGTGTTTCTTATTCATATTATAATATAACATTTTAGGAGGGAAATTTATAGAATTTAAATATACCATGGATGGATTATTTTTTTTTGCGTGTAAATCAGCTGATGCACACCATAAAATATTCATAAATAATTGTAGTGTATATACCTTTGTTTTTTGATATGAACAAGTTAAGTTACAAAATAATGTAAACATTATTTTTTTATTAATCTCTTTCTTTAAAAATAATAATCTACATATGTCAATTAAAGCTTGAAATGAAACTGGTTCTTCTACACATATATATAATGATGAAGTTTTTGAATTATCAGCATTAAATCTATTCATAGATGGAAATAAATTTTTTAAATATCTATTCAATAACAAATCGTCTTCTTTTTCTAAATACTTATCATCATTCATAACATGATAATTATGATCCACATTATTATTATGATGTATATTTCTATTTTGGTTACTCATAAATAATCTTGATCTTTCATTATTATTATTGTTATTATTATTATTATTATTGTTACTATTACTGTTATTATTATTATTATTATTGTTGTTGTTGTTGTTGCTGTTGTTGCTGTTGTTATTATTACTATTATTATTGTTACTATTATAATTACTACTATTATTACTATCTCCTAGAGGCAAACCAGATGGCAGTGCATTATTTGTTCTAATACCCATAATATTATCAATAAAACGAGTAACAGTTAAACTGTCATAATTTTCATGACCTGTGTTTATCATAATAACTGGAGCATTATTTTCATTATATGTAATTCTAATAAAATTATTTCTCTGCATATTTGAAAGTGAATTTCTTAAAGGTAAATTCAAACGACGTCTGTTATTAAGATTATTTCGGTTACCTCCAGTAAAAACCAGTCTATTACTATTTCTATTACTTCTATTAAAATTGTTCACAATCATATTATTATTGTTAATAATATTCATATTATTGATACTATTAATATTGTTTATATTATTTATAATATTTATATTATTATGGTTATGATTACTATTATTTAAATTGTTTGATACACTTCTCAAAGCACGATTACTAATTCTAACTTGAATATTATTTCTTATATTGTTAATTAAATTTGCTACATTGGAACCGTTTATATTTCTATTGGTAGTTGATGTTATATTGCTGCTGCTACTAGTGCTGTTATTATTACTGTTACTACTACTACTACCATTATTATTATTATTATTATTGTTCATATTATTTGTATTGCTTACATTATGTGTATTGCTTACATTATTTGTATTTCTTACATTATTTGTATTTCTTACATTATTTGTATTTCTTACATGATCTGTATTGCTTATATCATTTGTATTGTTCGTATTATTTATACTGTTCGTATTATTTACAGTGCTTGTATTATTTGTATTATTTATATTATTCATATTTTGTGCATTTCTATCACTTACACTTCTGTTATTTGTACTTGTAGTATTTGATCCATCATTATTTGAAATATTTTGTCTATTTCTATTATTTGCATTTAATGCATTATTACGATTATTTAACATAACCAATCTTAGATTTCTGGCTTCTTCTATCATGTCGTCAGTTAATGTTCTTATAAATCTTATACTAGCTGTCGATAATACATCTCTTCTTAATTCAGGTGTTAAGGAATCTATAAAAGAAATATTAGTTTCATCTTGTACATCAGTTCTTTCGGTTCTATTTCCTATAATTCTCTTTTTAATTTCAGATCTAATACTTGATGGTAAAGCTTCTAAATAGCTTTTTTTTATACTATTATATATACGAATATTTTGTTCCTTTTCATCATTCATATTATTTTGAATATTTGTATTATTATCAAGATTTTCTATTACGCTTGCATTTTCATTAATACGTCTTTCATTATATTCTGTAACAGAATTATTCGTCGTTGAATTAGCACTTGACAAATTATTAATATTATTAATATTATTATTATTATTATTGTTATCATTTGTTATATTATTATCTGTTGTGTTATTTAATAAGTCATTTGTATTGTTTTCATTAGGTGCACTATTTTCTTGGGCTTTTTTATATTCTTGATATTTCAGATAATTCTTATACATTTTAATTGATATTATTTTTTTGTTTTTTATATTATCCTGTGCCTTTTCACTAATTCCTGTTAAGGTGATATTTTTTAAATGTTGAATTATAAGTTCATCTATTAAATTTGATGGTAATTCTATAAGAAATGATCTATCAACATTTAAGAGCTCCAAAAATTGAGATTCACTTATTCCTAAGGAACAGCAAATTATAAGAAGTGATTCAATATTTAAAATATTATCAAATAATTCGTCATAATTAATATTTTTATAATCTTCTTCATTTTCTTCTTCTGTATGTTCTTCATCATGATTTATATTATGTTCATTATTATTTCCGTTCTCATTTTGTGTTTCATTATTATTATTATTATTATTATCACTATTATCATTATTACCATTATTATCATTATTATCACTATTATCACTACTATCACTACTATCACTGTTATCATTATAATCATCACTATCACTGTCATTATCACCTTCGTTAGGGTTAAATCCATTGTTTGTAGTATTATTATTATTATTATTATTATTCAATTGAGTATTTTCTACTTGTTCGTTATGCGAGCCTATTTGTACATTTGTTATATTATCATTTTCATTCGACTCAATTATATCATTTTCTTCATTCGTATTTTTTTGTTTATCATTTGTCGTTGAAGTAAAACGAGATAATTTTTTGTCCTTGTTTTCCTTTTTATCTTTTTTATATTGATCAACTTTGTCTTTGTTTACATCCTTTAGATCATTTTGATCTCCATTATTGGAATTATTATTATCAATTACTTTTATATTTTCTTGCAATTGTTCTTGTTCCTTTTGTTTTTCCAAAGTTTGAATAATTCTTTTTTTCTCTTCAATTAAATTTTCTAAAGGTAATTTAATATGAACCTTTGGTATAGTTTTGCACAATCTATTATACATCCTATTACAAATAGCATTCTTTAATATCGTGTCATTATCTATAACAGCATCAACCATATTAAATTGTGCTTGATTTTTGTTATATTTTTTAGTTAACATTTCTGTTTTCTCTGTTTTAATACCTTTATCTTTTATTTGATTTTTATCTTTATTTAATTCTGACACCTGCCTTTGCTCATTATTGGTAACCCCTGTTTGTGATATATTATTATTGTTATCATTCTCATTATTATTATTATGCATATTATTGTTTTCGTTTGTTCTTTCGTTGGTATTATTTGTAGCTTGGTTAGTGGGTGAATTATTATTATTATTATTATTTGAATGATTGTTATTCTGGTGTGATACTGATAAATTTTGAACTATATCATTTCTTATAATAGATGGAACAATATTAATAGTTCTATGCGTATTTAAAACGTTTTCATTATTATTATTTCTAATATTGCTAAATATGTTTCTCAAATTATTATTTCTAATATTACTTGTTATGTTGTTCAAGGCATTATTCACAACATTATTTGTTATGCTATTTGGACGATTTATATTTCTATTGTTCCAGCTTGCTCTAATGTTTGTATTATTGTTCGATGTTGGTAATGGAGGGAAATTATTTAATCTTTCTACATTTCTATGAATATATGGAACACTATTATTTCTATTTAAACGATTATCATATAAATTATTGTTTTCTGTTATATTATCGCCTATAATATTATAACTATTCTCATCTATAATATTATTAAAATCATTATTTCTTTGTACACGATTAGCTCTATTTTCCAATGATATAATTTCACTGTTTAAAAGATCACTTGCTCTTATATCTGTACTTAATAAAGTTGAATACAGTTGATCCATTAAATTTTCTATATTAAGACTGGTTATATTATTAAATTCTTCTATGCTTTCTGTGTTGTTATTATTTAATTCTAATGGTACTTCTTCAGCTTCATTTGTATTATTTGATTTAACTGATTTTTTAGAATCTTTATTATCAACACTTGTATTATTAGTATTATTATTATTATTATTAATTTTATTGTTTGTTTCTTTTATTTGTGTCGAATTTATTTGACCCGTTTCATTCAAATATAAGATACTATTATTTTCATTTAATAATGTATTTATATCCCTATTATTAGAACCATAAAAATGATAATACAAATCAATTATGCTTACATTATTTTCATCTACATTTCTAATATTTGTTGTACTTTCTGATGATTCTAACATAATTTTATCTTTGGCAGGAAATGAATCATTATTTTTAATATTATTTTTATCAACTTTTATATTATCATTAATATCATTTTCAATATTATTTATATTATTAATATTTGAATCAATAATATGATCATTTTCAACTTTCGTATTATTAATTTGTTCATTCTTTATTTTATTATTAACAATATAATTTTCTGATACCATTAAATTATTTTTATTAATATTTTCATTAGTATTTTCTTCGTTATTCTCTAAATTGATATTATTTTTTATTGTACCTTTTTTCTCACTTTTGGTTTGAGCATTTGCATATATATTATTAGAACAACTATTTGCATTTATATTATTACATAAACTATTTTGTATATCTACATTATTCTGAATGTTACTTTCTAAAGCGTTAGGACGTATTTCATTTTTCGTTTCCAATGTACTATTATGTATCATACTGGTATTATTTGAAATACTTTGATTTTTATTATTATCTAATAATGAGGAATTTATATGATGATCATGTGTACTATTTTCAGTATGAATAATGATATTATTATTTACATTATTTTCTAAAGCATCTCTTTCGTTTGAGGAATATTTATGACCTGCAAATGAATTATTACATATATTTGAAATATTACCATTAATGTTATATTGAGCAACTGAATTCATATGATTTGTATTGATATTTTCTTGTAAATTATTAATATGTCCTATATCATTTGTTGTATTAATTCTGTTTCTCATTTGATTATTGTTTACATTTTGAGTGTGTACATTAACAATATTACAAAAACTGTTATTATTACTTCTATTATTATTATTATTATTGCTATCATTACTGTCATTATTATTATTATTGATATTATTGTTATTATTATTATCCACTTCGTCTACATAATCATCATTATATTCATCTATATCATCATTAATATTATAAGCTCCATCTTCTTCTAATAAGATATCTAATATTTCATGCTGATTTTCATTACAATTTAATAGAGAATTATTTACATTTATTTCGTTATCTATTAAATCTGTATTATTATTATTAGATCTAATATTATCTACATTTTGATTAACATTATATGTACTGTTATTTATATGAAGTTCTTCTTCATCTCCATCTTCTTCTTCTTCTACATCTTCATATTCTTCTTCTCCTTCATCTTCATCTTCTTCATCATCTTCTTCTTCATCATCCTCTCCATCATCTTCGTCATCTTCATCGTCATCCTCTTCGTCATCATCATCGTCATCTTCTTCATCATCCTCTCCATCATCATCTTCTTCGTCGTCTTCTTCATCCTCTTCTGTTTCATCTATTTCTCTAATTCTATGAACATTTTGTTCATCCATATCATTACTACTATCCGAAACCAAATCCAATCTGGATACAATGTTATTATTATTATCATCCATGTTCGATAAAATTTCCTCATTTTCATCTACTTCATGAGGAAGTAATAAATCGTTAGAATTGTCATATATCTGGTCTTCATCAATTTCATTTCTATCTTGTACCAAATATGCATGTACATGTACATTTCTATTATTATCATTTTCTTCATTACTATTTCTTTCGGCAGCATCTTCATCTTCAATATCAATTTCATCATATTCATCATCTAAAACTTCTTCATCATCTACTTCATCGTCTACTTCATCATCATCTTCTACATCATCTTCATCATCTTCTATATCATCTTCATCATCATCTATATCATCTTCATCATCATCTTCATTTTCCATATCATCATCAATTTCTTCTACTTCTTCTTCATCTTCATCTACGTCAGCTTCTTCCTCATCTTCATCTACCTCAACTTCTTCGTCATCATCTACTTCAACATCTTCTTCATCCCTTTCCACATCATTTTCCTCATCATCATTAGACATATCGTTACTTCCCTCATCATTTAATAAATTATTATTACTATTATTATTGTTATCATTATCGTTAACATTATCGTTATCGTTATCGTTATCGTTATCGTTGTCGTTATCTGTTTGATTATAATACTCATCATTAAATAAGGTTTCGTTTTCATTATTTCCTTCCTCTTCGTCATTTTCTTCATCTTGTGCTTCTTCATCGTCTTCTCCTTCAATTGCTTCTTCATCTTCTTCGTCTTCTTCTTCTTCCTCTTCTTCTTCGTCACCGTCCTCCTGATTTGCTATTTCTTCCTCTTCCATATAATCATCATCCATTTCTTCTTCGTATTCATAACGAATATCATCATCCTCTTCATCACTTTCACCATTATCAAAAATAAAGTGTTCTTCATACGAGATATCCGAATCATCTGAATATGGAATATCTGAACATTCAGAATCGTTATTGCTTGAATCCGATCTAAAGCGGACATAAGATGGGTTTAAAAAGGTAACATAAGAAACATTTTTTCTTCTTTTGTTTCTTTTTATTTTTTTTATTTTTGTATTTTTCTTTTCATTAAGTTTATTTAGCTTTATCATAAATAATTTATTATTTTTCGTTTTTATAGGATATCCCATGACTGGTGCAGATGTTAAAACTGATAGACATCTAATTATGGAAGTGGCTACATTTGAAAAATCTTCTTTAGAATAATCTAATTTATTTAATAAATTACATAAAGAGTGTCGAAACATTATAAGTTGTTCTCTGTTATAATAAAATGTTTTGTTGTTATCATCTTTTTTATCTTCATTATCTCCGTTGCCATCTTCATTATTATTATTGTTATTATTATTATTATTATTGTGATTATTATTATTGTTGTGGTTATTATTATTGTTGGGATTATTATTATTATTGTTATGATTATTATTATTATTGTTATGATTATTATTATTATTGTTATGATTATTATTATTATTGTTATGATTATTATTATTATTGTTGTGATTATTATTACTGTTGTGATTATTATTATTGTTTCGGTTATTATTATTGTTGTTATTATTATGATCATTGTCATTATCATTATTATTATCACTATCACGATTGTTAAACGTAAACGTGTCTGCGTTACTATAATCACTATCGTCATGTTTTTTAATTTTTTTATTGTTATCTTTTTGATGCATATGAACTTTCTCGGAAACACTTTTCTTCTTATTTATACATTGATCATCTTCTACAATAGGAGGCTTTTCAATTTTAATATTCTGTTCTTCATTTACCATTTTATATAAAAGGGAACTTATTGCATATGTGAAAATATCCATAACATTAGAAAATACATGATCATTGTCTTTTATATTTTTGTTTACATTATCTTTTTTCTTTTGAAAGTTGGAATATATTTTAAGCAAGTGTATTATTTCTAATACAACCTTTTTATGTATATCATAATTCGCATTATGTATATCAAAAATTAATTGAATAAAATTAACTATATGTCTTAGATATGTTAAATTTTTATTTTCATTATTTCTTAAGGCATAATATTTTTCCATATTAGGATATTTTTTTTTAAATGTATTTAAAGAGTAGGGGCTACGTAAGGAAGGATAATTAAGACAAATAAATTGTGGTAATATTCTTTTGAATAAGAATATTAAAAATGGCGTAAACACAATATTATTTGAATTATTAATATTAGAAACATAATCTATCAAATCCATATTATGAATATCAGTTATATATTTCTTTTCATATATAAATGGGAATAAACAACTTCTAAAGGTGAAATTAGACAAATCAAAGAGAGAATAATATTGCATATAATTTTGTAAATAATATTCTGATATTTGTTTATATGTATGTGTATTAACAGAATCACAATGTATTAATTTATATAAAACATTAGATAAATCCATAATCGGATATTCATTTTTATAATTTTCATCATTATTTTTTGTTAATAAATATATTGCTGAATCATCATTTATATTATTATTTACATTTATATCTGTATTATTTTTATTCTTACTAGTTATACTAAAATTTGAAATTGATGAGAAATTACTTAATCGACTTTCTTTACTAATTGCTATATCATTATATGGAAAAGATAAATTATCTACATATAACATACTTCCTCTAAAATGATACATACCATATTCCTTTTGGAAAAATGATTTGATAATTTTCTGATTAAAAGAAGCAGGTATTTTAATTAGATATACTATTAAATGTTTATAAGTTTTTAAAAGTAAGTTTATTATAAATAACATATTATCGGCTGTTAAAGCAAAAGGATACATAACTTTATATTCTAATTCATTATCAAAATCTGCATCAATACCATATATTTCCATTAATGCTTTATTAAATTTCTCTTTTTCTTCTTTTCCACTTAATTTTGCTAGTCGAGTTTTACTTTGTATTATAGTAAACAAATTTAGAAAATCTAATAATGTAGCCAGTATATAAAAATTATAAAAATTATTTTTGACATGATATTTTCTTAAACATCTTGGACTAAAAGCTACTTCAGATAACATATATATTGATTTGATATGTTCAGGTATTGGTAAAATATTTAAATAATAATTATTATTTGATATATTATTATTATTATTATTATTACTATATATATAATTTACATTTTCATCATTTTTATTTGTTTCTTTTATTTTTTCTCCTTGATTCTTTAATGAATCTATTTTAGTAAAATCTTTCAAATTCATATTATCACTAGGATTGATTATATTATTATATTCTATGTTCATATCATAATTCATATTATCATTTGTACTCATGACAAAATTTGAACTTTTCTTTTTATCTATATTTACATGGTTCATAGAATCAACTTTTTTTTTTTTTTCTTCTAAAAATTTGTATGTTTCATCGACATTTGTATTAATACCAAATTTCTCTAAATCATTTGTTTCACTTTTCTTAATATATTTTAAATTTGGGAAAAAACACAATGAGCTTAATATATCTTCATAAATTTGTGGGTTTTTAAATATGAATGGATATAATGCTTCATTTAATTCACTTAATGATACACCTAAAGCATTGGAGAATTTAGGGTTTTCAATTACCTGCAAATCATCCTTCTTCATAAAGCACTTAACAGGTATACCATGAGATGCAAAATATGATTTTAAATTAGATTCCATTCTATTAGCTATAACATAATTATCTGTAAAGCACTGAAGTAATATACTTATTAATAGTATTAGCATATCTTTAAACTTAACTTGTTTTGAAATGCTTAATATTATACCTAAACTGTTTCTACTCATATTATTTAATATTAAATCATTTAAATCAAAATAGGATAATTTTTGTTCATAAAAAATGGAACTTTCTCCCTTGAAACCATCAACTGAATAAAATGGAGGAACATTAAAATTGTTATTATTGTGGTTGTTATTAATGTTGTTATAATTGTTGTCATTATTATTATTTTTATGAATTTCTTTCTTCATATTTATGTCATTATTACTAATCAGTTCTTCCTTGGCTTTTTTTGTGGATGAATTAATTATTACATTATTATTTACATGAAATTTATCTAAACTGTTTTTATTATCATCATTTTGATTTACATTCTTTCTGCTATTCATTTGTCGCATTTGTTCTTCTATTTGAAAAACCGTTTTAAAATTTTTATATATATTTGGAGGAGAATAGGTTATAAAAAAAATCACATTATTATATGTAGTAGTCAAATATTCAATAATACTTAATATACTTAAACATAAATGTGAATTATATCCTTTGAAAAAATATAATGTATCAATACATATTTTTATAATATTATGCTGCTTTTCTGTTGATACATATCTTACATTTTCCATATGTGTTTGAGATAATTTAATATTATTAGATAAATTATAATTACTTGTACCCACAGTTACATTAATTCGTCTTTCATTTGTATTAAATACCTTTTCTGATTTATTTATGTGAGTATTATTTTTATTTAACATACTATAATGTTCCATTTTAAAATTATTTAAAAACATATTTTTATCTTCATTGTATTTTTCTTCTTTAGTCTTTTTACTTGTTTTCTTATTTTTATCATTAAAATTGTATAAGGAATAATTAATAATAATTTTATATAAGCACATAAACAAAGGTGCATAAAAACATGGAGGTTTTGAATATAATGAGATATATTTATTTTCTTCATTTTCTACCATTAAATTATTATTTGTTTCAGTTTTTGTCATAGATACTGAACTATCTACATCTGCTAAATTCCAATATGGGATAAGCATATTATGAGTTTCTAAATTTTTATTTATAACTAAACCTTTGTTATACATTATATTTATTTTTTCCTTTTTCATTTCATTATCAGATATTACATTATTGGTACTTCTTATTATGTAATTATCACAATTTGTGTTATTTAAATTTTTATTAGTATTATTATTAATATGGATTTTTAATATATTATTTGCATCATTATTAAGATTAATAGAGGCTTCATTCATATAATTATTACAGCATCCCATATAATTGTACTCAATATTATTATTATGTATCATTTTGTTAGCATTCATATTCCCATCTATTTCAAGAGATGATGATACCATAATTTTATCAGCACTTTCTAAACTAGAACCAGATGGGTCCATATTATTTGTATTTCCTTTACTTTGGGATAATATTTTATTATACTTTCTTTTTCTTTTATTTTTTTCTTGATTTTTCTTTGATAATAGTTCTTGTTCATTTAAATTCATATCCATATTTTCAACATTATTAAAATTACATGATGATACATCATTTAAGAATTCAGATTGTCGTTGTTCTACATCATGTTGTTCCTTTATTTTTTTGTTATGTTCTTCATTATCTATATTTCTTTGATTTTTATCAGGTGCTAAAAAATAGTTAACATTATTTTCTATAAATTTAATATATGAAATATTAAATTTTTGTATAAAGAAAATACAATAATCCAGTATATTTCTATCCATATTTAAAATTAAATTTTTTGCTATATTATATTTATGAAGTACATTATATAATGTAAAGAATAACATATATAAACAAAAATGGTATGAATAAATCTCCATATCTTTTTGTGATTCATAAATAACATCAATATCTCCTTTTGCATATTTTGTTCCATATATACAATTGTTTTCATCATTTAAATCATTATTTAAGGCATCAGTAGAATTAGTTAATTTCTTTGCATTTTGATAATCTTTATTATTTTTCTTTCCATTTTTCTCATCTACTAGGTTTGTATTATTATTTTGATAATCGTTCAATGGATTATCATCACTATGATAACTATTATCCAAATTATTTAATGGGTAATTTAATAAAATATTATTTTCTATAGGATTACTTGCTCTATTTCGATTATTATTTAGATGATTCATATTAAGCATATTATTATTTGTATGGACAATACTTAAATTATTTATATTATTGTTATTTACATGTATATTTGTTGAAGGATTTATTTCATTAACAGATATAATATTATTATTATTATTATTAAATATATTAACATTATTATCATTTGGTATTGTACTAATATTGAGTGTAATATTTGGAGATGTTGCAGTAATTATATTATTACTTATATTATTATTTGATGCAGAAATTGGACAATTAGAATTATATATATTTTGTATATTATTTCTTGCATCAGGTAATTTATTTTGTATAATATTTTTATTATCTTTTTTTTTATCCTGTTTTATAAACTCATCTGAATTTTTAAATCCTTTATTTTTTTTTTTATGTAAATTCATAAACATATGATGGCAATGATAGAAAGGTTCATAAGGTATACCTTCATCATTTTTCAAAGTTTTAATTTTTTTAGAAATATTTTCTATAAAATAATATAATATAATTATTTTTACATCTTGATGATTAAATATTCTACTTTTATTACTATTTTTATCATGTATAGTTTTTTTATATTGATCTAAAAACAATTTAACTGTTTTCTTATCAATATCTATAATTAAGAAACTAAGATATAGGTTCATAAATGATATTTCATTATATGGAATAGTAAGCATAATATTTATAAGCATATTAAAAATATATTTATATATATATTGTTTTAATAAAAGATATTTTTCTTCATTCCAAAAAGTTTTTATATAATTCTTTTGTTCATAAGAATTAAATGTATTTTTTCTTAACGATTTCAAATAATATTGTATATAAAATATCATATTTCTTTTATTATTTGGATTCATAATATTGTCATAATAATAAATACGTGCATGTATTGATTTCTTCTGAGCTTCTTTGAGTAAATCAAACATGAATGGAAATTTTTCTAAAATGTATTTATCGTCTTTATAAAATATATCTTCATTTTTTTCCTCATCCAATTTGTTATTACTATGATAAATATTATTATTACAAGAATCAACATATGTATTATGATAATTATTATTATTATTATTATTACTATTATTATTACTACCATTATTATTAGTATTAAAAGGAACAACATTAGTATTAGTATTTACTGTTTCTTGAGTCATCATATCATTCAAGTTACTATTATATTCGCGACACTGCATAATGTTACGACTAATTACTATATCATCATTTTTTCTATTACTTGCACTAGAAAAACTGTCACTACTGTTTTCATCAATCTCTGAATAGGATGATTTCATATTATCTTTAGTTTTTCTTTTTTCTGATATACATTTATCCATAGTCATATTTGAGAAATATTCTTTTTCTTTAGCCTTATCTAAATAATTCAATGTACAGTCTAAATCAGTTGTACCTGAATAGTTCAGGCAATCATAAATAGTTTTTTCATCAAATCCCATTAATCCCCATTCTTCTAATATATTAACATTTGGATAGTTAAAAGCGTCTTTTTCTTTATCTTTATTACCTACATTTTTTTTTTCCTTATTTTTTTCCTTCATCCATAATTCGTTTAGTTTTGGTTCTATTTCAGTTGAATGATGAATAAATTTCAAAATGATTTTTAAAAAGTTATAAATAATAGTATTACTAAAATTTATGTATATATTATTTTTTCCTAAATTACCAATTTTTACACTTGTACTATTAATATATGTTAACCACATAAATATATTATTTGATATATCACATTTTACTGATCTTATAGTATTAAGTATATCAAAATAATCTAAAGAAAACAAAAAGTTATTATTATAAGAAAAAGTACTATTTTCTGTGTTACAATCTTTTACTTCTTTTATATTATTGATATTATCCTTATCAAATGTACAATAATTATTTTGATCAACATTTATTTTATTATCATGGTTTAATGATTCATTGGTATTATTCAAGTTTTGTGTATTTGAAATATTTGAAAATCCAGAATTCGTATTAATTATTTCATAATTTGGATTAGTATTATTTTGTATGGTTATACACCCATTTGATAAATTGTTTATATTCTTATCAAAAGATTTATCATTATTATTACTATTATTAATATTATTATTATTATTATTATGTACATCATTGTTGTCATTATTAAAAATATGCTTATTTATATTATCATTATGTTCTTTTTCTTTAATGCCTGAATTTGTATTCATATTTTTATCCTCTTCATTTTCTTTTTTATTTACATTTGGATCATCACGTTGTCCCTCAAAATGATTATGTATTTTTGTTAAGGGATGTAACATTTTAGAACAAAACAAAATCATATTAAATTTCCCTATATTTATTAAACTTATAAAAAAATCTAGGAATGTATTTATTGATTTAACTGTTATTTGTAAATAAGTTTTTATTGTATTAACATCAGTATCTGCATAATATAACATAAGCCTAATTATATATCTTACAAAATATGTATTAGTACATGTATAATTTCTACTAACATGTATTGGTATATAACTAGTAAATTTGGAACAACAGTTTTGTTTATTTTCCTTTTTTTTCTTATAATATAATGATAATAATGAAATATATACAGTCATAACATAATTAAACATATTAAATATAAAATCAAAGGTTCCTACTTTGTATAGTAAATCTAGAAAATAAAAATAACTGACAAATTCTAATTTATTATCAGATAATAATTTATGTAATATATTAATTATTTCTGAAATATATTTTATAGTTTTTATTGGTGTATAATCTTGTATATGAATAGAAACTTGTTCCATTTTTTTCTCATTAAATTTGTTCTTTTTTAATCCGTTCTTTTCTTTACCTTCATAATTTTTACTATTACAATTATTTTCATTTAATGTTTTGTTTTTATTATTTATAATATTTATTAAATTCTTAAGATCTATGCTTTCTAATCCGTTCATATTTCCTTTATTATTACATAGATAGGTTTTATTATATTTACTAAAATTATTTATGTGATTAAAATCTCCACGGAAACTATTAACACATTTGTCACTATTATTATTATTATTGTTATTGTTGTTGTTGCTGTTGTTATCTTTATTATTGTCATTACTGTTATTCATGTCCATGTTCATGTTGTTGTTGCAGTTATTTATAGAATCCATTACGGATACTTCATCTGCGTCTTCTTCAACATGACTCATATTCTTATTAACACAATTTTCTTTATTAGAATATTTATTATGATATATTTGCTTATTTGTTGTTACACTTATATTTGAAAAATTGAAATTATATCTTTTAAATAATATCTCTTCCATATAAAAAGCCTCCGGATATATACTTTCTATATTTTCTACATTATAATTCGTATATGGAGTATAGGAATAGTCGTATAAATTAAAATACTTGTCTCCTTTCTTATATTCCGTCTGATACATATAATAATTAACATTAATATTATTATTCATATAATCAATGGAACTATTTTTATTTTGATCCATCATGTTATGATGACTCATATCAAAGGAAACATTATTTGTTGAGACATTATTCCCATTTTCATTCTTTATTAAATTGTTATTTTGGATATCTTGCGACATTTTTCTTATATTATTTTTACATAGATTTTTTGATATGTGCATATTACTTTTATTTTTTTTATCATTTAATTTATTTAAATAAGTAATTTTGTCTTGTGTTATATGATCTGATAAAATATGATAAATATTATTTCTTTCCAAGTAACTATTTTCTTGTATAGGTTTACTAACAAGAGGTACATTCATCATACATTTTGTTATACATCTGATTATACATAAAATATGTTTCTGTTGAATAACGTTATAAAATATGTAATTAGGGCTTGTCTTCATTTTTAGTTGCCTAGTATGACAAGCTAAATTAATCATAATAAAAAATTTCTTAATAACAACTAGCAAAGATTTTAAACTTTCACACATAACATACTTGGATTCATATGGATAACTTGTGTGCATATGAATATTTTTATCATCTATATAATAATCATTGTATTTGAATTTATCAGCTTTGTTATTTGTATGTTTTCCTTTATTTTTATATTCTTCTTGACATTTGTTATTGTATATATTGTATAATTTGGAAAAATCTACAACATTATCTGAATCATGTATGTTACATAAAATATTGGGTTGTATATTATTAAAATGATTATTATTATTATTATTATTATTATTATTATTACTATTACTATTAATGATGATGTTGATGTTGTTGTTATTGTTATTGTTATTGTTGTCATTATTAACAATGCTCTCCATATTGTCACTTAAATGATTAACATGGCTACCAACAGCAGGTTTTGCTGAATTGCTCTTCCTTAGTGATCGTTTTGTAGATTCATCTGAATTAGAGAAATATCTCTTAAATTTATATTTCTCCGCTTTTCTATAATTTGTTATATCAGATGGATTTTTACAATTTTTATTTTGATATTTATGAAATTCTGATATAACATGAGAAAAAGCATATTTATATATAGCTTTATATACCTTATCATCATTGTCAATCTTTTTTAAATTATCAACAAATTTATAATCATTTGCATAATTATCTTCATCACATAGAAAATGTATTTTTTTATCTTCATTAGTAATATCATATAAATTATTATTAACAGAATAACAATATAATGAACGACTACAACCAAATAAATTATATAAGAGATAATCTGATTTATTTTGATTATTTCTAATTGTTCTTTTTACATGTTCATGTATACATACTTTATCTTTTAATGGTAGAATAATAGTATTATTAAAATCATTTGTTTGATAAAAATAAAGTGTAAAGAAAAAATCAAAAACATTTTCTATAGAAATTAAGACATCTGAAAAAACTTCTAAAATTTTCCTATTGGATATTTCAGGGGAATCATATAACTTTTCTTCATTTCCGTATAATCCTTTAGCATCTGTATATGCTGATATTAAAAAATATAAAATATTAAACAAATGAGTTATATTAGTTAATAGCAATTTATTACGATCTATATATGGTCCGCAAAAATTTCCTTTCTTCAAATATTTATTATTATCCATATAGTACTTGTAGCTATTTTTATGCTTATTTGGATTTTTATATCTATTTTCTGATTCGTTATTATTATGAATATTATTACAAAACTTATTATTATTTTTATTATTTATATTTGTTTCCATTTTTAATATATCTCTAAGTTCACCCTTTTTTACTACTATTATATTTGTACCTAAATCAAATATAAGTTTATGTTTTAATATAAAATTCACATACTGTGTATACATAATAAAATTTGTAAAATTATATAATGGATAAAGAAATTGGTTATATAGGCTTTTAAATGAAGCATATAGGTAAATTTTCATAATAAGACTATAAATGGGATGGTACTCAAAAATGTGTATATAATTTGGTGGGAAACATGGTAGATTTGTAAACGTCATTAAAATTTTTAAACCATTGAAATGTATAAAATTTTTAATCCATGATGTTTTCATATATGATAAAATAAATCTACACAAAATAGATAATCTATCTAACAAGAATTTATCTTTTCTATATTTATATCTATTTAGATTTAAATCTTTTAATTGCATATCTTGTAATTGTTTTATTGAATTATCCACATGTTTTTCAATATAATTATAATCTATACATTTCCAATAACCTAATCTCAGACCTTTTAATAATAAATTTTTTAATAATTTTACATGGAATGTTAAAAAGTCTTTCATAACAAAACCATAATTTTCTAACTCATTAATTATATTTCCAACGGATACTGCAATATCACCAAATCTATCAAAAAAAAAATAATCTCTTTGTATAACAAAATGAAAAAGGTTATATATTGGTGTATAATTAATTTTCTTCATAGTTGATTTTCCAATACTATGAATAAACATCAATGATAGTAAAGATGGTACATATATTAAGACTGTTTCATCTTTTAGATTTTGTTCAACAATACCATTTAACATAATATGTAATATTCCTTCTTTTAATAATGTTGATAAAATAGTTGGATCTTCATAAATATGTTCATATATAAAACCTAATATATATCCATATAAACATAATCCAAATTTATGTGGAAATCTTAATATATATTTAATAATTTTTACTGATATATAATTATTTGTAAATATATCTAATAAGGTATCAGTCGGTGAATAACCTTTAAGAGCTAAATTTAATGCTTTAATAATCATTTTTATTATTTTCATTCTTTCTTGATATATATATAATTTTATCCAAAAATTAAATCTATTTAATAAGAGTTCATCCGTTACTTCTACATTTACATCGTACCTTTCAAAAAGATTTTTTAGTAATTTATCTTTTAAAGAAAACATTGACTTATCATCATAACATTCAACATTCCAAAAATTATCATCATCTGTACTATTATCAATATCATTATCATTATTATTATTATTATTATATATAACATTTTTTATACATACATCTGTTAAATCATTTATCTGATTATACATATTAGGGCCTATACTACCAACTACATTAAGACAAACATTCCTTATATTATCATTGTTATTCATATTTCTCATATTATATAAATTTTGTATACGCTTTAAATAATTAAAACATTCTTCTCGTTTCCTTTTTATATATATCTCCTTCTGCTCATTAGTTTCTATAAATTCTTGATCATAACCTTCATAATTAAAAGGTTCAAAATAATATCTTAAATAATCTTTTCTGTTCAAATGATAAAAACTATCAGACATCAAAAAAAATTCATATTGAAAACGTGATAATAATATTTTATATAACTCTTCTTCATCCTTAACTGTGAAATAAAAATTTGGAGTGAAGTCTAATAAGGTTTCCATGATTCTTAATAACAAATGTACAATTGGTAAATTATGTGTAGAACTATCTAATAAAAATAATGGGAAAATTTTTAAGGTGTTTTGTTGAGCTATTGTTAAAATAGGGCATGGTTCCATAATACATGTATGATATAAAGTTAATAATTGCAACATCATCGAAATATGTTTTTTCTTTTTACGAAATTCTTTGAAATATGATTTAGTAACTTTAAAAAATTCATTTTCACCATTTTTCTTACAATTCTTTATATTATTAATAATTGTTTCTTCACTAATATAATTCTCATATTTTATTTCATCTTTTTCAACATTCTCTTCACTTTGGTGATTATTATTATTATTATTATTGTTATTATTATTTGATTGATTATGACGTATATAGTCCAGAATATTCAAATGACTGTCACTAATCATATTAGGAGTATTATTTATATAATCGAATATGTTCATATTATCAATCGCGCTTACACTTTCCCCTTGGTTATTAACACTTCCAAATGTAAACATAGAACTGTTATTACTATTATTATTATTGTTGTTGTGATTGTTACTGTTACTGTTACTGTTACTGTTATTGTTACTGGTATTGTTACTGTTATTGTTACTGTTACTGTTATTGTTACTGTTATTGTTACTGTTATTGTTACTGTTAATGTTATTGTTATTGTTATTGTTACTGTCGTTGTGGTTATTGTTACTGTCGTTGTGGTTATTGTTACTGTCGTTGTGGTTATTGTTACTGTCGTTGTGGTTATTGTTGTTATTGTTATTATTGTTGTTGTTCATTAGGGATGCCTCACCATTTGATCGCATGTTCATATTCAATGTGTTAATATCAAGAGATGTTCCACTAATTCCATTAAAATTCACCATCTCATTTAAATCAGATGATAAATTATTTGTGGTTGTAATATTTACATTAGATGTTTCATTAGAATTTAACATATTTGAAGAATCTAAATTCTGCATTTGATTCGTTTCAACAATTCCTAATGTCTGCAGTGGTATTGAAGAGAAGACATTTTGTTCATTCATTATGTTAGATTGATTCATTAAATTGCAACCATTATAATTAAAATTTAAATTATTAACATTTTCCTCTTGCGCATAAGCTCGTGGTGTAAAATATTGTTCTTGTGATGGACTTACAGATGTATTTACTAGATTAAAATAATTGAGATTATTACTAATATATTGAGATGCTTGAACTAATGAATTTATTTGGGTATTATTCATATTCATCATGTATGGTGGAATAGCATCTCTAAAAATGTTCATTAAAATGTCGTTATCTGATAATGTATAGTAATTTAAATGATTATTACTATTGTTATTACTATTTATAATATTGTTATAATTTTTGTTATTATCACTTTTATTATTTGTATTGTCGTTGTTCATAAATACATGACCAGTGTCTTCCTTACGATATAATGAAGTATTAATATTAGGATTACATTTTCTTATATAATATTCATTTATATCATTTATACTATAGACCTCCCTTTCACTTTCATTCATAACATATAGTGGACATATATCCTTTTGTAAAGTATATGGAGATAAGAAATAATTTAAATAATATTTAAATATACTTATGAATAAACCACTATGTAATCGTAAACCTAATATATCTGAAACGACCTTATAATATAAATGTGATTCAATAGATGTAATTAACAAATCAAAAATAATACGTAATGTATTAAAATGTACAAATTTATGATATTTTAAAAAGTATAATAATTCTTCTAAAAATATGCTGTTACTAGTTACAATTTGAGGTGATACTATCGAATTAATAGACAAAGAACCAGATAAAATTAAGTATCTTAAATTAAATAATTTCCTTCGATATTTAGGACATATTAAACCAACATATATTCTTAATTTATGCCTTAAATCATACATATAATGTTCTGGGATGTTATAATTTTTCATAATATAATCAAAGGCATTATTTAATATATTTTGTGTTTCCTTATATTTTATATGTGTTGGAAATAAAGATGTAAACGATATATCTATATTATTAACATTAATATTAATTTTTTGTAGATCAATATTATAATCAATTAAATCTAAGAAATATTTATTTTCTACTTTGTTATATATATTCTTCATATATTGTTCATTTGTTTTGTCATGTAAATAATATAAAACTAAACCAGATATATAATTATTATCATTAATTCTACCTATATCATTATTTATATAAGGATGCAAATGATCTGGTATAGGAATATTAATAATAGATGCTACGAAATTCACGATTTCATTAATTTTAGTTTCATTTTTTTTAGTTTTCTTTATAAATAAATAATATATATTTAATATTTCAGCACATAAAATAGATAATTTCGGATTAAAACTCCATAAAAGTAAAATTAAATGTTCAATTGAATTATATTTTGTTTTATTTAAGCAATTGTCTAATATATTATAAGTAAATCTTAATATTTCTTCAACTAATAAATCTGAAGGTATAAATTCTTCTTTTCCATTTTCGCAAGTTGATTCACACGAAAGGTTAATATTTTTACAATTATTACTATTACTATTAATATTATTATAATTATTATTATTACTATCATTATTATTATTATTATTACTATCATTATTATTATTATTATTACTATCATTATTATCATTATTATCATTATAATTGTTGTAATTATATTCTAAGCTACATCCCGTTATCCTCTGTATTCGATCATTCATTATTACATAATCACTGCTCTCATTATCACCATTTTTGTTATTTTTCTTTTGCATTACTAATTTATTGTGTATGATATATTTCCTTAATAAATCGTCAAATCTATTCAATACTGGAGCCCATGCTAATAAATCTGATTTTAACCATACCCAATCAACGAATGGAAATAAATGACCTAGCAAATATTTATCTTCACATGTTGATAATATGTGAATAAAAAACTTCTCTTCCTGACTTAATTTATCTAACATTAATATGAAATTATCATCTTTAGGTATAGGTATTTTCATCTTGTACTCATAATACTGCTGATTAAAAGGATAAACTATAATATTTACTATTAAATGGAAAAATTGGGTACTATCAAAACAAAATGATAATTAATTATAAATATATTATAAAATTTTAATAATTACATAAATATATATATATTTATATATATATAATTCACAATATATCTTCCTCTTATATAAAAAAAATAAAAAGCACAAATATCTATATTTTTTTTAATTTTCAAAAAATATTCATATATTTAATACGAGACTTATATAAAAGTTTATGAATACATATCTATATTTTCTTCGCATAATATGTAATTAACTCAATACTAACTAAAATATAAAATAAATTGAATACTAAGGTATAAAATTTTCTATCCTTACATATATATATATATATATATATATATATATATATATATAAATTTTATATTCTTCTAATTATATATAATAAAAAAACATATATATGTTCTTATAAATTTTATGGGTAAAAAATTAAAAAATAAAATAATAAATACTTATATAATCTTCAAGCACATATATTTTCTCTTCAAATAACAAAAAGGTTATATATATAATATATATATAATATAAATATATGTATGATAAATATATATAATATATATTAATCCTTTATTATATAAAGAACGAAAAATATAATAAGAAAAATACAAATTTCATTTTTCAATTCATATTTAAATAAATAATAAGGATAAAAAAAAAAAAAAAAAAACACATAAATATGTAGATTACTTAAAAGAATATGAGATTCTTCTTATTTATATGTAAAATTTTAAATTATATATTATAAGTATTATTAAAATATATATAATAAATAATACATAAATATATTATATATATATATATATATATATATATATATATATATATATAAAATAATGTAAAAAAAAAAAAAAAAAAAAATATACTTAAGATGTGAATGATAATAATTTTATGTATCATATGGTAAATATATACTTATTTTTCATACATAATTTTTAAAAATAAAAAAAAAAAAAATGAATATAAAAATGAGCATATTAATTAAATAAAGATTAACATTCATTTTACTATTTTATAACAATTATATATATTTTAAATATATATAATTATATTCTTTTTTGTTTTTTTCATTATATAAAAATAAAATATTTTCAAATTATATTATAATAAAAAAAATATATATATAAAATATATGAAGTTAGGGTATATTAATATATATAAATAATAAAAATTTTTCTATCTTCCTTTAATTGATAAAGTTTATACGTCGTGAGAATTATATGAAAAAAAAAAAAAAAAAAATACATTATTTCATATATAAATATTATATTTCTTTTTTTTTCACATATATAATAAAATTATGTTTATATATGTTTTATATATAATTATTATCACATACAGATTATATTATTACATACATACATACATACATACATACATACAATAAATATAAATATATATTGTATATTATATATATATACTTACATAAAAATATCACGTACATATAATCATATACTATAAAAATATGTGATATTTATAACTTTACCTTTACTATTTTTGTACGTGCATATATAAGATTATGAAAAAATGAAAAAATAAAAAAAATACTTAAAAGAATTAAAATATTCTTAAAAATATCGAAGTTCATATATTTGTTCCATTTATTTTAATATAAATTCATAGAACAGAATTAAAAATGAAAAGAAAAAAAATATTTATATAAAAAAATATTCGTTTAAAAAAAAAGGAAAAAAAAAAAAAAAGAACATCTTCCCGTTTGGTAACTGTGTAATTATGTTTTTATATATAATTTTTTAACTTTTTTTTTCTTTTTTTTTTTTTTTAAATAAAGGGTATAATACATGTGGATATATATTAATATATGTAGAATATATTTAAAACATGATAATTAATTAATAATAAAGAAAGAAAAAAAGAGTGCAGTAATTTTTGTAATGAAATATATTTTGTAAATAAAAAAAAATAAAAAAGTACATTCATTTTATAGGATATATATGTACATATTTATTTATTTATTATTATATATTTTTTTTATTTTATTTTATGCCCAAGAAATTTTTTATATAAATTATATGTCCATTTTAAAATATGAACAAGGAAAAAAAAAATATTAAAACAAAATATATATATTATAATACTTTCATCACAAGTTATACAAGAATATAATATATATTATAGTCATATGAATGTATAATAAATATATCACTCATATATAGAATATATAATATATTTTTTATAAATTCCTTATCTTTTTTTTTTTTTTTTTGTATTAACTGATTTAAGTAAAAAATAAAAAATATGTATCTATATAGAACTCAAATTTTGTTGTAACATAAAATAAGAAAAAAATAAAAAACTTATTCTCATTTTTTTTTTTTTCAAATTCATAAATACTGCTTTAATAAAGAAAAATCTAAATATCTTTGTGAATATATAAATGTGTATATGTCTACTTTTTTTTTTTTTTTTTTTTTTTTTTTTTTTCATGTACACTGAAAAATACTCAAATATATGTATACTTTTAATATATAAATATTGTGATAAAAAACAAAAAAAAAAAAAAAATAGTAATATTTTATATACATTAATTAGCACGTCAACTATATATATATATAGTGTATATATATATTTTTTTAGGTCCAATAATATTGTATATATCGGTCTCAATTTTTTTTTTTTTTTTTTTCCTTTTTTTTTAATAGTTTATATCTAAATGCACATAAAAAGGAATAGGAAATATTTAATATATGTATTAAGTATAATTGACATATAGCTATTTTCTTATAAAAAAATATTATTCATTTGGTATGTATAATTTTTAGTGATTTTTTTATTTTTCAAAAAATAAAAAAAGAAACGTATATATATATTCGTTTCGTTAGCTAGTTTGTTGAATGGCACATTATACGTTCACATATATATATAATATATATAATATGCATGATAAAATAATTTGCTTAACAAAAATTTTGTGCCTTTATTAGTTTTTTTGGAAAGTTTAAAATTATTGTGGACAATAATATATATATATATATATATGTACAGTGAAAAAATATATATGTGATGTGTCATAATAAATGATCAATTGCGAATTTTATTCTATACAAAAAAAAATTACTGAAAAATAAAATGATTTGAAAAAAAAATGCACTATATTAATAGTTGAAAAATATATAGCAAATATAATATATATTTATATACAAACTTATAATACACATGTATAAGAGTGAAAATTAAATAAATAAATATATATATATATATATATATATATATATATTTAATTATTTATGATATGAAAACGTAATTTCCCATGCTGTCAACAGGAAATAAATCCTTGAAATCCTTTAATTCTACATTATTTGGCATGTGAAAAAATGTTAAGGTACACAAATTAATTTCGTGACTTTTTTCCAATAAAACTAAGTGGGAAGCATTTTTAAAAATGATTAAATGACAATTAATAAAATATGTAGATGCATTTTTAAATACTTGTGGTTTGCAAAAATGATCATTTTCTCCACATAGGATTAAAACTTGAATTTTATGAAGCCCCACATCTTTGAAAATTTCATGAGCACTCCACATTTTTAAATTATTTATACATCCTAGTATAGAATGAGAAATATTTTTTTTAACAAATGCTTGCCACATAAATCTATTATACATAAAATTTTCTGTATCGTTTTGAGCATCTCCTTTTTTTTTGAATTTCCTTTTTGAAAAAAAACAAGGTAGCATAAAAAAAGAAGATAAATTAATTAACCAAGGAAATAATTTTAATATTTTTAAAGGAAAAGGCTTTTTTTCTAAAACACCCACTGGAGATATTAAAATAATTTTCTTTACTTGTTTTATATATTTTTTTGCAAAACATATAGCTATAACACATCCCATTGAAAAACCAATTAAATAAAAATCTTTATCTTGTAATTTTAAATGATTTAATAATTCTTCTATTTGATATAAAAAAAAATCAATTCCATAAGTTTTTTTTTTATGATTATATTTAGGACATGCAGATAAGCCATGTCCATACAAATCAAAATTAAGAACTTGAAATTTATATTTTATCAAAATATTTTGCATTTCTAAAAATGTTAGATTAGATCCATTTAATCCATGAAAGGTTATTACTAATGTATCTGTAATATTACCTTTTATATCATAATTTATTATTCCATATTTTCCAAAGAATACTTTTCTATATACAAATGGACATTTGATATTTTTTTTCTTTAAATATTTTGGTACTTTATATATAATAAAATTCTCTACATTTGAATATCTTTGTTCATCCAAAGGTTTGTCAACTTCTATATTTCCTTGATTTTGAAATATTTTACTTTTATATTTTAAATCAATATATTTTTGTGAAGAATTATAAATATTTTCATCTTTTTTTTTACATTTATTTTTTATTAATTTGTAATTTGAAAGATATTTTGTTTTATCATCACTTTGTTCGTAATTATCATTATTTTTTTTGATATATTCATTAATAATATTAATATTATTATAATTATTATCTTGTACTATATTAACATCATTATGATTGTTATTATTTTTACTCTCATTGATTTTCATTAATATATCTGCATCATCCCTTGAATGTATAATGCTTTTCACCAGATCTATATATTTTTTATTTGTATTTTTATTTGTATTTTTATTTGTACTTTTACTTATATTTATATTTTTTATTACTTCATTTGTTTTTATTTTGTTTGAACATAATATAGAATTTGAATCATTCATAATGGAACTGTAGAAAACATTATTCTCCACTTTGTTATTTTTTGTTTTTGCCTTTTTTTTTTTTGTATGCATATATAAGTTACTATTATTATAATACATTATGGAGCTGCCTTTTAAAATATCATTTGTATTTTGTTTATTTTTTTTTATGTTCGTTGAATGATTATTATTTTGATGCATAACAATATTTGTTAAATCCTTCATATTTTGTTCTTTTTCGTTACAAGAAGGATATCTATGATTATAAAATCCTTCCTCCTTTTTATGATGACTGGAATTACTCATCTTTAAATTTTTTGTTTTTTTTATATAGCAAAAATTAAAGTGAAAATAATTACAACAGAAAAAAAGAAAAAAAATTAAATAAAATATGGAAAAATATACAAAATTAAATACATAAATATATATATATATATATATATATATATATATTTATTTCTTCATTTATATATTACATCCTTTTGTGTGCATTATTTTATCTTTGTTATCTTAATTTTAATTTTAGTATGAATTTTTTTTTTTTTTTTTTTCAAATAGTTATATAGTACCAACATTAGCAGTATTCAGGGCCCACATAATTTTAGTACGTATTAATATACATATAACTAATTAATATAATGTATTTTTATATTTATTTTTATGTATTTCCAATGTTTATTGTATAAAATAAAAATTAATTACTTTTAACAAATTAAAAGACAAATATGTATTGACAAATAAACAAGGAAATTAAGTGAATAGGGTATAATACATAAAAGTTTGGAAGAAAAAAAAAAGATTAAATAACAGTATGGGATAAATAAACAAACGTGTACTAAATGGGGGAAAAAAAAAATAAAATAAAATAAAAGTACTTGTATATGTTTATATAATATACTACCGAATTATAATTATATATATATATATATATATATATATATATATATATATAATTATTTTATATGACCACCCAAATGTTATTATTATTATTTTTTTTTAATGTAATCATTTAATAATCAAAATTTAAAAAAAAAAAAAAAAAAAAAAATTATATATATATATTAAAGTCGGACTCGTTAATTTTTAGTACACATATATATTTCCCTATTTTCCTGTATTGAGTTTTTTAATTTATTCAAATAAAATAAAAGGAGTATTAGAAATATATAATAAGAAGAATTTATAATACTATTAAAAATATAAAAAAGAAAAAAATATACAATAATTAAAGAATCTCATATACTGTATAAATAACATAAAAATATTCTGAAAGACCATATAAAAATTATTCAATAATTATAATTATTAGTGAAAATAAAAATACAACCATTCCCAAAAAAAAAAAAAAAAAAAGATGAAGAAAACGGGAACAAATTAAAATACAATAGGATTGTAGTTTCCATTATGTTGAGTATAAATTTAAATGACAGTAGAAATAATTGTGTTCACATATGCACTTCCTAATAAATAAAAATGTACCATACATTTATATATATATATATATATATATATATATATATATGAATATATGTATAATAATATGTATTATATAAATATATATGCAAAATAACAAAAAATAAGAGCATACTGAAATAAAAAAAAAATTAAAATAAATAAATATATAAAATATGAAATATAATATTTATTATTACAAATATGAATTATGTGAGCATTAAGGGTGTTTATAACTTTTTCCCTTTATCATTTTATTTTTTAATATATATATATATATATATATATATAATATGTTCTTATTTATATAATTTTTTTTTAATTATTATCATCAAATATAATAATCTTTATGTAAATCTTTTTGTGTAAAAGGTTTTATTTTCATAACTAATAAAATTTTAGTTCCTATTATATTATAAATAAATAAATATATATAATATATATATATATATATATATATATATTATATAAGTTATTTTGTTCTTCTTTTTGCCTTTTTATTTTTCAATGATTTTACACCTATTCACATAAAAAAGAAAAAAATATATAGGATATATATATATATATATATATATATATATATATTTATATATATTTATATATTTTCCTTTTTTTTTTTTCAACTTTATATAGAACTTTTGAAATAATGAAAAAACAACAATTTAATAATACATATTAAAAAGAAAAAAAAAAAATATATTATATTAAAAATATTTTAAATAATTCTAACTTATATAAAACTAGAATAAAATAAAGATATGATAAATAAAAAAAAAGAAAAGAAAGAAAATGGCCTCAACGAAAAATTTTTTTTCCAAAGAAGACATAAGTAATAAGGAAGAAAAAGAAAATGAGGGGAAGAAATCAAATAATAAGGAATTGTTAGAAAATAATTCAGAAAAGTCCTGTTCTGGTATACAGAAAACTATTAGATTACTGAACTTATTTAGTAATAGTGAAAAGAAGAGGAAAATTGAAATTAGTACTGAACAATATTCTGATAAAATGTTAGAAGAACAAAGTACTTTAAGTTTAAAAGATAAAGAACAAAATCCTTTAAATTATATGAATAATGAATGTATGATTGAAAAAGGAAATGATAAATCATGTGAGGAGCAGAGACAAGATACCCAAATTTCTATGACTTATTTGGAGGATGAGGGATCTTATAATAAAAGTGTTACGACTTTTCAAAGGAATGAATCTAATGGTGAAAAAAAGAACGAAACAAAAAAGAATGATATAAAAATGAACGATATAAAAAATAATGATATAAAAATGAACGATATAAAATATAACGATATAAAAATGAACGATATAAAATATAACGATATAAAAACTAAGGAAAAAGTTAATTATAATAAAATAAATAATGATAGAATAACATATGATGGCAAATCAAAGAAAGGGGAAGAAAAAAATAAATATAGCAAAGAAAGGACAAATATGTATCTACATCCAGAAGTAGAAAAAAAAGATAGTATAAAACATTTCTTTGATTATAACAAATATAGAAGTAAATGTAATGTAACCTTTTCAATGAAATATAAAGATAGTTCTGTAAGTCTAAGTAATGATAAGTTAACTTGTTATGGTGATAAAGGATGGTCAAGTGTTTTTGTAAATAACGGTGCAGATATTGGAAAATGGTATTATGAAATAAAAATTGAAGAGCCTGTACAAAATTTCAATTTTTTAGGTTATAAAGATAAAATTATAAAAGTGAATCCATATATAAGAGTTGGGTTTGCTTGTAGATATATGAGATATGATTATCCTATAGGTACAGATAGATATAGTTATTGTGTTAATAGTAAAAATGGTAAAATATTTAATAATTCTATTAGTTATGATTGTATGGAACCTTTTAATGTAGGTGATATTATTGGATGTTATTTAAATTTAAAAAATAAAAATTCATATAATTTCGATCCAAGATTAGATAAAAAGTTATATGAACATTTACAAAATGGAATATTATGTGATCCAAAAAATCCACCTCTCTTAAAAAAAAATGAGGGTTCAACAATATTTTTTTCTTTAAATGGGCAAATAAAAAAAACATCCTTTATGGATATTTATGAAGGATTTTATCATCCTTCTGTAAGTTTATATATGGGAGCATCAGCTAAAATTAACTTAGGACCTAATTTTACATATAATCATTTGCAGGATTATGTCCCATGTGTATATATGGAGCCTCCCATCGTATTATAAAAACAAAATATAAACATATATATATATATATATATATATGTTTATATTTGTGTATATGAGATCCTTTTGGATTACTAAATAATTAATAATTATAAATCATTTATCTCATTGTATCACATTATATACCTGTTTTTATTTTTTTCTATTTCTCATTTTTTGTTAATTTTATGTTTCTGTATCTTTCAAAATATGTACATATATATATATATATATATATATATATATATATATATATATATATATGTACAGGTGAACTTTTATTTTACATAAAAATGCATGATTTTCATTTACAAATATCAAAACTGATGATTTCAAAATATTTACACGTTTTTATAACTTAATTTAAAAAAATAAAAAAATAAAAATAAAAAATTAATTTACAAATACACAAAAAATAACAAATAAAAAAATAACACAAAAAACAAGAAAAAAAAAAAATAAATAAATATAAATAAATAAATAAATATATATATATATATATATATATATATATATATATATAACTTTAGTGCGGACAGGGATTGGAGTATGAAAATATGCACTTCGTTGTTTGAAAAAGGGTATAATGTAATATTATATAAATAAATTGTAAAAAATTAAATATTGGCCAATATTCATTAATAAAATAAATTTCGGTAAACTCCGATATCTAAAAAGGGCAATATATATATACATACATATATATATGCATAAAAATTTATAAACCTTTATATAGATATATTATTTGTTTGGAATATATATTTTTATATATCATAACGTTATATATATATATATATATATATATCTTTACCTGATATAACATAAAATCGGATAGTCTTTCTTCACCTGATGTTCTTATTAAAATGTTAGGTGGAGGCAAATCATTTGTAAGCAATTTATTGTGATAATTAACACTGAAAAAAAAAAAAAAATATATTAAATAATAAATGATTCTCTTAATATATATATATATATATATATATATACTTACATTTCTAATTGCTCTTCATTGTATTTTACATTTTCCTTGCAAAAACATTTTGTATCAATTTTTAATTCCTTTTTATTTTCATGGTCTGTATTTTTTAGTTCTTCTTGTTTGGGAATATCAAAATATCCTTCTTTAATCGGATCATTTAATATATTCGTACCAAAGAAAATATTTTTTTCTTGCAATAAATTTTTGTAGGTGTCGCTATACAAATTTGGATTAAATGAACAAAGACTCATTTCATTTCTACTTGTATATGAAAAGAATATATTTAACCTTATACTATAAAGAGATAAAAAATTATATAATTATAAATATAATTAAATATAAGTATATATATATATATATATATATAGATATATAGATATATATATTTATAATACATATGCATCTTTTCAAAGGATACTTGTTAAAATTTTTAGTTTTTTCTTCTATGTCATAAATAATTTTCCTGTAAGAATCATTGACATAAGATAAGTTTCCAATGATTTTGATCTTAATTTTATTGTCTTTAATAAATTTACTACAATAAAAGGACATAAACACATAAATGAATATATAATATATATTAATATACATATATCACATATATATTATATGATGATAATCATCTTTTTAACTTACAAAAAGAAGTCCTCATTAATAAGTACAAGTAAATTTAAATAAAATAAAAAATGAATTTCTTCAGGACTTCTATTATAATTAAGTAGAGAAAATGAAAAGACGGATAAAATTTTTATATTTAACTTAATACATATTTCTATTATCTAAAAAAAAAAAAAAAAAAAAAAAAAAAACATTAAATTAAATTAAAAGGTTCTTAATTCATTTTACATTTTCTTATATATTATATAAAAGGTGTTATTCGATTAATTTAATAAATATTTCTTTATGTAAAATTATTTAAAAAAAAATAAAAATACCTGTATTAATGTTTTAGTTCCCATAAAATGTCCTAAAGCAGTGTGTAATCCTTTTTCTTTGGCAAATCTTCTATTTCCATCCATAATTATGGCTGTAAAAGAAATGTGACAAGGATAAATTGTTTGATATATATACATATAATACATATAAACATATAAACATATAAACATCCATTCTTTTTTTTTTTTTTTTTTTTTTTTTTTTTACAGATATGCTTAATATTTATTCTATTCCTTAATACATATGTTACCAATCTTTCTATTCTAAAAAAAAAAAAAGGAAAATGAATAAATTATAGTTGATATAATAATATATTATTTTTTATTTATATATATATATATATTTTTTTTTCTTGAATACATATTCAGGGCCATTCTAATGAAGTTAATTATTAATGATATATATTTCTTATACTAAAAAATGAAACCAAAAAAAATTATAAAGTTTTAAGTAAAATGTTTGAATTATATAAAATAAATAATATATAATATCTAATATATATATATATTCTGAATTCATAGAAAACTATAAAAAAAAAAAAAAAAAAGAAAAAAAAAAAAACTTAAAATACTCTCCCCAAGTTACATATTGTATAATTCATACATATACAATGTATAAATTAAGAACCCAAAAAAATTATATACGTATATATCTTGTTTATTAATAAATAGTTAGAATATTTAAATTTCTTTTTTTTTTTTTTTTTTATCTTATTCAAAATGTTAATTTGTCATTAATTATTTTTATTTAAGAAGAATGTGCCCCCATAAATCCTTTAAATTTATATACATACTGTAATTTATTATAATATATTATATATATATATATTTATACCTATCTTTTTATTATATTTCAATACATATACACACATTGTCATTTTCATAAGATTTATTTTTTATTCTCATATTACAAAAAAAAAAGAAAAAATAGAAACCAGATGAATATAAAAAGGTATCATTTTTTAGGAATATATAAATATTAAGTGGCATATTAATTTTTTATTTAATTATTATAAATCATTTTTTTTCTTTTTCTTTTTCTTTTTTTTTTTTTCTTTGTGGGTATTATATTAAGTATATAAAAAATTCACCATATGATAAACATGATAGGCATAATATCATTTATAATAATAAACATAAATATATTTTATAATTCTCTCAAAATGATCTTAAGTATAATTGGAATATTCAATATATCGTAAGATAATTTACACATTTATGTAAAGTATCAATAGATATATGTATATTATACTTACATTTTATAAATCATTATATATTAGGCATATAAGAAAAGTATAAATTAGGTTCAATATATTAAAGGCAGATGTTTAATAAAGAATATAGTCACAAAAAAAAAAAAAAAAAAAAATCCTAAGATCTTTAAGAAAATACCGGTTTTGATCTTTTCCTGTTATATATGTATTTTATTTTTTTTTAATACTTTTGTCATTAATGACATAAAAGTTATTACAATTCATATGATATTAATTTATATTTATATATTATAATGTTTTTATTGATACCTTTATTTATATTTGTATATTTTTTATTTGGGGGACATGGAAAAAAGGTATGATAGAAAATTTTTAATCGCATTAGATAAATAAGTATAAAAAAAATATATTAATATAATATATGTACAATAATATTTATGTATACATATATATTTTTTTTTTATTAATACGTATGAAAATATTTGTATATGGATACATCCCATTTGAGCATATATAAAAAAAAATAAAATAAATAATATACATAAAAAAAAAAAAAAGACTTTCCTATATTTGTTGTACTCCTGTAATATATAATTATCACTTTTTTTTTTCTTTTTTTTTTTTTCATACATTTATTAGAATGAATATAAAATAATAAACACACTGTATTTTATATATATATATATATATATATATATATATATATATATATATTACGCATACTTCATATAAAATAATAAAATAAAAAATATAAAAATTATTTATTTTTTCTTAAGTATATGTAGAGAGCGTTCTTTATTAAAAATCACTGATATTTTCATTTTTCTTTTTTATTACAATATATCAAAACAGTACATAATATTTTAAGAATATTATATAAATTACATACATGTATAATAAATATATATTATATCGTCATTTATATGTACAAATATATTTAATTATATATATATTATTTTATTTTTTATTTATATTTTTTTTTTTTTTTTTGTATATATATATATATATATATTTAATAATAAAATAAATATATATTTTTTATTAAACATATAAAAATATGCCGAAAGAAAAAATATATTATATATATATAAAATATATGTAAATATATATATATTATATATATATATATATATATATATATATATATAATATTATTTATATATACATATTTATATTTATATATATATTATTATTATGTATATATTTTTTAAAATTTTATCATTTATTTTTATTTTATAATTTTCTTCTTTTTGAACAAATTGATTTGTTATTGAATAAAAAGAAATAGTAATATATATATTTATATGTGAAATAAATAAAAAGAAAAAGAAAAAAAAAAAAAAAAAAAGAGAAAATATGATGGAAATATAATATATATGTTAATAATTTAATAATATATATATATATAATTTATATATAGTGAAATTATTCGTGTATGCATTTTTTTTATTTAAAAGAAAAAAATATATATATTATATATATATATATATATATATATATATACATAATTGTGTAAATATTTATAATTATTTATTAAATACATTTGAAAGTTACCTGTAATAGTATACTATATATATAATAATATTTAGAATAATTAAAATAATATAAAATATATATTTTATATAATATAAAAGTAAAAAAAAAAAAAAAAAGATATAATAATGGTGGATAAAATTAAAGAAGATGCTATTATTCAAAACACTTTTCAAATATGTTTGAAAAAAGAGGAATGTAATAATAACAAATTATATTTAGAAACTTATGTGAAAGAATTAAAAGAAAACAATGAGGAGTTATATTTTTTGGTTGATAATTTATATTTTATTTTACTTCACAAGATAAGTGATTTACATAGACAGAAGAAAAATTGCTTAAGTTATTTATGTTCATGTGCTTCTCGGTTAGTTGATAAAAGTTTATATAAAGGTATAAATATGAATAATAAAGAAAGTGATATAATTATTAATGAGATATCTGATCAAATTGTTAATAGTGTTATTATATATTTAGAAAATTTGGATATATATCCAAATATGAAAATAAGTAAAAAAGAAAGAATGGAAGTATTTTATGAATTTTTAAAAAAATCTTGTACATCTAGATTTTTAAAAAAATTATTGTCTTTTATAGAAGAAAACGATAAAAATGAAGAAGATGAAAATAGTAAACAGTTAAATAAATTCTTTAATCCAATAATAGATTTAATATTAAATAATTTAAATAATAGAAGTTTAGTGTATCCAAAAAATGATGTCGCTGTTTTGCTCAGTTTTTTGTCAGGTTTCAAACCAATAGCTGATTTGATAACACATAATAAGTCCATGTTTTTATATATAAATGTGAAAGATCGTATGAAGGATAATACACATTGTAATATAAAAAAGGAAAGTGATAAAAATTTATTATCAACATGTAAGAGTATGCCTGTAAATACAACGGATTCTTCTACTAGTAATATAATAACAAATCATAATAATAGCAGCAATATTAATAATTGTGTTCCACAGGAGGGACATACGACAAGCAACACTAATAATAATAATGTGAATAATAATGTAAATAATAATGTAAATAATAATGTAAATAATAATGTAAATAATAATATGAATAATAACATAAATAATAATATGAATAATAACATAAATAATAACATAAATAATAACATGAATAATAACATAAATAATAACATAAATAATAACCTTAGTAATTATAGCATCAACCGTAGAAGCGTGCCATACACACATTACCATAGCAGCGTTATACAAAATAATTATTCTCATTTCAGTAGAGATAAAGAAATTAGTACTTGTGGCTATAATTTCCAATTGAATAGCTTACTGGGTCGTCTAATTTCACCTACAATTATTAATATGCCAAATATAATAAAAAAAGAGGAAATTGCCATGTATAAATATTTCTTTAACACCAATACAAATAGTTTAAATAAAATGACTTTAAATGCATTAAAAAATACGTATACTTTATTAAGAAAGGACACAGATTGGATTTTAGAAAATTGTGTAGAAATTATAAAGAACTTATTAAAAAGTAGTAGTAATAGTAAAAAGATAATATTGTTATGGTTAAATTGTATTCTTATCTCTAATGAGAAGAAAACAAAAATAATGTATCATTATTCTACATATCCACAATCATTAGATACTTCTTATGGATTATTTTTAAAATTGTTGGGAGAAAATTCTTATGGATTTTGTCTTAATATGTTTTGGGTTTTATTATGTTTATGTGAACCTATAACTGTAAATAAAATTAATGATTTGGATTTTTTTTTCTTTTTAAGAAATGACCCCTTCTCTAAATTTTTATTAAAAAATATTACGAACCAATCGTCCTTTGAAGATAAATCAAATGTTGAAAAAATTAAGAAAAATGTTGAACGTTCCGAATGTTTTCAAAAAGAACCGAAATTTATCACATGTATATTTTGGATGACTTTCAAATCATTGAGTGTATTTTTTAAACCTGCAGTAGATGAATTTATTAAAATAGTTCAAGAAGCAGGGAATGCAAAAGATAAAGATTTTTATTATATGAATATACATGCATGGAAGATTTTTCTGTATAATACACGTTTTAATCAATTATTGTTTAAATTTTTACATTTATGTATGAATTATTTTCTTCATGTTGCTTATGTATATGATATGAATGGAAATATTAATAATTCTATGAAAACTTGTTTGATTGAACATAATAACAGTTTAGTACATTTGGTATTAAAGTGTTGTCCTCCTCCTAATGAGAAATATTATAATAATATGAAAGATGTTACAACAGAGGGTAGTAATATGGTTTCCAACATGAAGGAAAATGAAAAAGTGGAGAGGAATGAACCAAATGGGGAAAATAAAAGAATTGAAAATAATGATAGGGTTGTTGAAAATAACCAAATCAATGAATCAGAAAGAAATGGTTCCATAAATGAAGACCCTAATAGAGACGAAAGAGAAGGAATCAACATATCTAATGAAACAAATCACACGGTATCATTAGGTATAAATAATAACGAAGAAAATACACCAATGGTGATAAGACCTTTTAATGGATCAGATGATCATTTATATGCATCTCCACACTTTTCTATAATACCTACGTTTTTTTTAAGTGATATATTTGAAATTTTATATTTATTATACGAATTGGATTTATTTAAAAGTCCCAATAATGAAACATTAATGAATTATTTAGATATAGATTTATTTTTAGCTTTTTCTATTTTTACAATGTTAAGTGAAAATCATATTAAAAGTATTCATTTAAGATGTGAATCAGCTCCTAAAACATTTTCTTTTTTATATAAATTAGATAATTTAAAAAAATTAATTGAAGAATCTGATTTGACTAAAAAATATATTATAAAATCCTTAACAAATGTATTTATAGCTTCTCAAAAAGGAGAATATACAGAAAGAATGCAAACACGTGTTCGTATAGTAGAGAACTTTAATAGTTTCTTTTTAAATAAAACATATGTAAATCAATTTACACAATTAGTTATAAATAATAATAATTTATTTGTGCATTTGATTCATTTATTATTAAATGATGTAAGTTTTCTAGTTGAAGAAGTCGTCTCTTATTTATCTGAGATAAAAAGAAGAGAAGAAAATAATAAGAAGAAAAAGGAGGCTCAACAAGAAAATGAACAAGAGGCAAATTCAAATTCATATTTAAATGCAACTACTAGAAATAATAGAACATCAAATGGAAGTAACAATTCTGTAGCAAATATAAATTATTCATCTTTACATAATAATAATAATATTAATAATAATAATAATAATAATATAAATAATAGTAGTAGCATTAATAATAATAACAATTTTAATGATTCCTCATTTAATAGTGATAATAATAGTGATGATGTAGATGAAGGTGGAATGGATAATGATTTATCAAATGAAAGTATGAGGAACCTAGCAGCGAAAACAAAAATGATTATAACATATTGTTATAAATCATGCATATTTTTAAATTTATTATGTAAAAATTATCCAAATAATATCCTTACATCTAATACCATACTTTCACAAATTGTTACATGCTTAAACTGTTATTTTGATTATTTAGTTGGTCCTAAATGTTTAAATATCAAAGTTAAAAATATGGAACAATATAATTTTAGACCACAGTTATGGCTTACCAGTATAGTAGAATCTTATTTATTTTTATTGAATTCTGATAAAGAACACGAAGAATTGTTAATTAGAGAAATAGCAAATGAAGGAAGATATTATAAAGCTGAAATTTTTAATAAGGCTTATTATATATGTAAAAGAGAAGGATTATTACACAAGGAAGAATTAAATAAATTTAAAAACTTTTGTCAAGAAATTGTAGATATGAAAGATGAAGTAGAGTTATTTAATGATGTTGATGATATACCTGATAATTTTTTAGATCCAATTCTACAAGATATTATGTTAGATCCGGTCCTTTTACCTACCTCTGGTATTATTATTGACAGAAAGAATATTGAAAGGCATTTAATGAGTGAACCTAATGATCCTTTTAATAGAGCTCCCCTTTCAAAAGAACAGCTAGTACCCATGCCACAGCTAAAGGAAGAAATTCAAAATTACATAAATAAATTAAGACAAGAAAAAAAAAAAAAAAAAAAAAAAATCGATAATATAGACTTTGATGTAGAAAATGAAACATTCCCAAATTTTCATAAGGATAAAAATGGAGAAGTGCAAAAAAATGAAACTTCAAATACGTAAAAATAAAACAAAATGCTTATATATATATATATATATATATATATATATGTGAGTATTTTTTTTTATTTTTATTATTATTATAATTTTTCTTTTTTTTTCTCTTTTTATTTTTATTTTTTTTAATGTGTATATACATGTATGCCTCCTTATATAAAAGGAAATTTTTTTTTTATTTTTTTTATAATAATCCATCAACAGTATATATTAACATTTAATATAAATATGCTTTATATATAATTTCTCAAAATAGACATACATATAATATATATATATATATATATTGTGTATATATGTGGATCACCCTTTTATATAACAAATTTTATATTTTGATTGAATTTTTTACAAATATAAAAAATGAATCTTAATTATTTTTTATTTTAAATTTTCATAAGAAGATTTACTTCTATAGAGCCATATTATATATTAATGTAATATATATTCATATATACATATCAATATATGTAGTATAATATAACTAAATGTAATATATATTTTGTAGACAACTTATTTATGTTATTATAATTCAAATAAAGTAAATATTTAGTTTGAATTCATAAAAATAATTTAATAATGTGTATATATAATTTATACGTAGGTAATACTTGTATTTAATTAAAAGTTAAAATTTCAAAAAAAGAAATATATATATATATACAATAGTGAATTAGATAAATAAGGATGTGCATATAAATAAAAGGAGGGAAAAAAAAAAAAAAAAAAATATGTATATATAATATGACAAAACAAATATTATAAAAGAAAAAATAATATTATGGGTATAAAAGATTTTTTAAAAAAATATAATTTCAAATTTAATTCATATAAAAAAAGAAAAAAAAAAAAAAAAGTTATACAGACACAAACATAGAAAGGCAATATCAAGGGAATAAATACGGAAATTATATATATGTAAAATTTTTTAAATAGAAAATATACATATATCCATATATATATGTACAAATTTTTGGGAATGTTTAATTTTATGTTGCATTAAATAGATCTGTATACCTTAAATCCTATGATTAAAAAGCAAGCACATAGAAAATAAGTTTTCCAGTATTTAAGGAACATAATTCTTTTTAATTTTTTGGTGTTTTGCACAAAATTTAAAGTATTTTTTGACATATCTTCAGTTTTATATTGTAAGGCTTTAATATTTCCTCTGGATTTGTATAAAGAATCTATATGATTATTCATAACTGAGTTAATTTTATTTAATTTTTGTTTGACAGCAAAAAGTTTTTCATTTTTACAACATTTATTTAAATTCTTAACAGTGGTTTTCATAAAACATTCAATACTATGAACTTTTGATGGGTTTACATGACTTGATACATAATTTTTATCATAAAATAAATTAGACTTTGCATATATTTCAAGTTTTCTTAAAAATTCGAACGCATAATTTTTAAAGGATGCTTTTAAATCTAAACCTATTAAAAATAATGCAAGTTTTTTATCTGTACATATAATAAAATATATTATATGATTATCCCAATTTAATATTTTTTTATTACAATAATTTAATTTTTTTTTGGAAGCAATTAATATTTTTTTCACAATAAAATTTGCTGATTTATCTATATCTCTATTAAAAAGACTATATTTTAATAATATATCTACATCATCTAAAGAACCTATACATACATATTTAAATAAACATAAATCTTCATCATTTATATCATTATTATTACTTTCTTCTTCATCACTTTCTTCATAATATCTTGAATGTGCCTCGCTATTCTCATAATCACTTTCTTCAATTTCTTCACTGTTTATACTATTGGAATATGCAACATCATCATCTGAAAGAATAAACATTGTTTTGTAATAAAAAATAAAATAATAAATAAATAAAAATAAAAAAATAAATAAATAAAAATAAAAAAATAAATAAAAATAAAAATAATAAATAATAAATAAAATAATAATTAAAATAAAATACGACAAATAAGATTATGTCACATATAAATGTTATTATATATGTGTATGGTAATATTTATATTTGAGTGGAGAATTCTTTTACATAATTTCAAAAAATAGTGGTAAATAAAAAATATATATTATAATTATGTTATAAAATTATGTTTTATTTCATATAATCAATTTATAGAAGTATATGTTATGTATATTTTTTCTTTATAATAAAATACAACAAGTAAAAAAAAAAAAAAAATATATATATATATATATAAATATAAATATATATATATATATATATATATATATATATATATATAGGGGTGTTAAAATAAATTTTGTTATTTTTAAATATTTAATGTTTCAATTTTTTTTATCTAACATATTATAATATAATTGTATCATTTTTATTAAAATTATGATTTTTTTATAATATACATATAATATATATGATTATATGTATACTGAATTTTTTTTTCCCTATTTCCCTTTTTTTTTTTTTTCTTTTTTTTTAGTACAGTTAGTAAAAAAAAAAAAAATAGAAAAAAATTATTATAATAATAATAAAAATATAATTTATATCAGTTAACAAATAAGGAAAAAATACAAATAATTTAAAATAAAGATGAATAAATAAAAATTTCTTTTCCTTTTCAATCACTTTTATTTATTCTAAAAGTGTTTGCACTTTTATAATCATATATAAAAATAATATATATAAATATATATTTTTTGAAATACATACTTATAATTATTATTATATATATAATGTATATATTATATTATATAATTTTTTTTTGTTTTTTTTTATATTTTGATATATTATATATATATATATATATATATTTATATATTTATTTTTAAAGGAATTGAAAATATTAATTAAATAAAATATATTTTTATTTAAAACACACCAAAGTTATCAATGCAAAATTGTGGTTTTATAATATTTATATATATTTTATAATATTATTTCTCCTGCCCTTTCCTCATCATTTTTTCATTTCTTTAAACATGGTTATGATTTTATAATATTTTACATAAAACAAAAGAATAAAATAAAATATATTATATATATATATATATATTATATATGTATCTATTAAAAATATTAATATTTTTTTTTATATATCCCATTTTGAGGAAAAAAAAAAAAAATAGTGGATAATTATATTCATATGCATAATATATGCTATACATGTTTTCGTTTGAGGAAAAGTCTTCAATAAATATCAAAAACGGATTAAATTAAAAAAAGGATGAAAGAAATATATAGATACACATTTAATTATGGACAATGGATATTAATACATATAGATAATTTGTTTTGTTTTTTTTATAAAAATTATATAAGATAATTATAAAACACATAATAAATATCAAATATGTCTTTCCATTTTATTTTCTTTTAAAAGAAATTATATCAAAATGAAAATGCCACATATTCAATAAAAAAATTGTATCTATATATTTATTAATAATTCTAAAAATTAAATAATAAAAATAAAAGTCTTTAAAAAAAAAAAAAAAAAAAAAAAAAAATAATAATAATAATAATAATAATAATTTTTTCATTTTTTTTATTTTCTTCTTTTTTTTTTTTTTTTTTCATTAAAAAATTGACATATATATATATATATATATATATATGTATGTGTGTACTTATTTATCGTATTATTTTATTTATTATTTTTTTTTGATCTTGACTAATAATAATAGAAAAAAAATAAAAATAAAGAAAAAATAAATGAATAAGTAAAAAAAAAAAAAAAAAAATTCTTATGTTTTAAATGCTTTATAAAAATATCACATATATATAAATATATAAATATATATATATAAATATATATACATATATATATATATATATATATATATATATATATTTATTTATTTATTTTTGTTCTTTCTTTTTATTTTTTACTTCAAACTGAGTGCTTTTTTACTTCGTATACATATATATTTCCATCCGTAGAACCACAATATAATAATTGTCCATTGGCTGACCAAGTTAAGGATGTACACCAAGGTACACCTATTTTAGATTGTTTTACAGGATAAATTTCTGAAATGATTAATTTGCTTTCCAAGTTCCATATTCTTATAAATCTATCAGTTGCTGCACATAACCAATAATCACATGGAGAGAAACAAAGTGAATTAATGGTTGAACCTGTTTCTAAGGAATATAAATGTTTACCTTCCTTAACATCCCATAATTTTGCAACACCATCTTTACCTCCTGAAGCACATAAAGAACCATCTGGTGATATTGTAACAGTATTTAAAACACCAGTATGTCCTTCTAAGTTTTTATTTAAATCACAATTTTTTAAATTCCACACTTTAACTAACTTATCCCAACCACATGAAACTATAATAGCTTGATTTGGTGAAGGTGAAAATCGAACACATGTAATCCAATCTGTGTGCTGTTGATCTGTTATTGTATATTTACATTGTGCTAAGGTATTCCATAATTTAATAGTTTTGTCTCTACTAGCTGAGACAATTTGTCTATTATCTGGACTAAATGAAACGCTAAAAACATCAGAAGTGTGACCAATAAATGATCTTATGGTTTCTCCAAGTGATAAATCCCATAAACGTACTGAATGGTCCCAAGAACCTGATAAGGCAAATAAACCATCTGACGATATGGAAACATCATTGATAGCTTGGGAATGACCAGTTAACGATTTTTTAGCTGTTCCAATTTCTCCACTGTCATCATCAGTATTGATATTCCATACTATTAATTTCTTATCTATGAAAAAATAAAGACAAATCAATATGTTATGTAATGTATTACATTGTATAAACTTGAAAAGAAGGAGTATGCAATAATATATATATATATATATATATATATACATATACTTATTTTTATATACAATGTGCTCAATTCTATTTGCCAACTAGTTCACTACGCTCCATAATATTATTCTTATATATTTTCATTTATCAGAAAAATTAATAAATTAATATGAGCTATTTTCTCTTCATTTTAAAAATAAAAATCAGAGTGAGCTGGGATAGTCACTTGTCATCATATAAATGAAATATAAATAATATTGGAGGTTATCAAAAATAAAACTATGGTTCTTTAAATAAAATGTACACATATTATTTTATGTGTTTATATGGTGATAAATATATACCACAGTATAATAAAAAACACATAAAAATAAATACAATATAATACATACATATACATATAAATATATATTATAAGTACTAGGATAATTATATATACGTATCATATATCTGTATCCTTTTATTATTACCTCTTGAAGCACTCACAATAGTTTTTAATTTGGGGTCTGTTGGTGTTGAAACTGATGTAACCCAGTCACTATGACCACCTTCTAAAACACCCCTTAAAGAAATTTCAGCTTCTTTTATATTATCCATCATCTAAACAATTTAATAAAATAAGTATTCAAAATTATAAAACAGTATTTATTAATATATATATATATATATATATATTATTTATATTGGAATTTAAAAATGAAACATAAAATATAATATATATTTTTATATATTTTATATTATTATAAAATATTCATAACTTCAAATACAAAATATTATAAAAAAAAAATAAACATACATACATATATATATATATATATATATATATATATATATCTTTATTTATTTATTTATTTATTATTTTTCTTTCTCACTTGATTTATATTTTTTTATTTTTTTTTTATAACGTAAAGAAAAAAAAAAAAAAAAAGTAGAAATATCTATATATAATAAAATAAAATATAAAACAAAATGTTTTTTTTTTTTTTTTTTTTTGAATATTCAGAAAATTAATTCTTTATTTTATTTATTTATTTAATTATTTTTTTTTTTTTCTTCTTTTTTTCCTTTTTTCAAAAAAAGGTATTTTTATTAAAAATATTTTTTATAAAGATGATGTGCTTCTTAAAAATAGATTTATATATATTATATAAATATATATATAACATATATATATATATATTATTATTTTTTTTTTTTTTGAAGAGATTCATAAAAAAAGTGAGGACTAAGCAAGCATTAATGTTATTACTGTTATTTTAAAAAAAAGAAGCATATATTTATATATATAAATAATATTAAAATTATAATTTATATATATAATATATATATATATTATATATATATGTTATATATTTTTATTACTACATGTGAAAATATGTTTTATAAACAATTTTTATTTTACATATATATATATAAAATTACGATATTATTTTTTCTCTTGTTGTTGTATATATGAAGTCTGGATCATTCTCTTTTCTTTTATTTAAAAAATTATTACATATATGTATAAATTATTATATATATTCATATATATAATATATATGGATTAATATGTTTTATATTAACACAAAAATATATATATATATATATATAGGAGTATGTTATGTATATTTATATATAAAGTATTAATCTTTTATTGAAAATATGAACGTTATACTATTTTTTTATTTATGAAATATCCTTGAAAAAAAAAATAAATAAATAAATTAAAAATACCTTTTTTTTATATATTTATATATTTTATATATATAAACATTATTTGTGTTTATATTATATTTTAATATTTCTATATGGTTATATAATAATATTTATATATATATTAATCTTATATTATATGTATAGAGTTTTAAGGGGTGGCCTACATAATAATAAGTAGGTTATTTTCATAGACCATGAAGCATATTAAAAATAATATATAATTATATGTAAAATAAATATTTTACTAATCTGTTAAATATATTTTTATAAATAATTTATAAAATATAAATATAACATTATTGTATTTTAATAAATAATATATATATATATATATATATATATATATATATATAATAATATAAATTTTTTAAGGTTTTATTAATTTTAGATATTTTTGTAATTAAAAAATATTATTATATAACATTTTTTATAAAATAATTAAATAATATGTATAAATTTAATATAATAGTATAAATATCAAAGAAAATATGTGAATAAAGTGGAGGGATAAAGAAAAATTTTTTGGAAATACTTTTATATTTATAAAACTTATAATAATAACATATTAAAAAATTATAAAAAGTAAAATCTTATGTTAAAAACGTAAGTTATATATATATATATATATATAGCTTATTTACTTATATTCAAGAAGTATTTATTAATATATAAAATGTACCTATATATATATTAAATATATAACTTTGAATTATTAATAAAGAACTGGTTATATCATATATTTTTGTAAATATTAATATCTATTTTTAACATTTATTATCTGTATTATATTTATACAACTCTTGTGTGTAAAATTTCCCTACAACTTTTTCATATGAATATAAAGAACATAAAACGTTTGGTTAATTTCTAAAATATGGTTAAATTATACTAGTAATAAAAAGTGTGTTCATACATATATATTATTAATAATATATATATATATATTGTATATCTAAAATGAATTAATCTTTTATATATAAAATAAATTTATTTCGTGATAACCTTTTAAAAATAAAGGAAGGTTAAATAAGAAAATTAGTTTTGTATGGTCATTTACAAAAATAAGAATTTCCGTTCCTGATTTTTTTATTATTAATTTTTTTTTTTTTTTTTTTTTTTTTTTTTCTTATCTTATAATTTCTGTAAACGTATGAAATTTTTTTTTTTAATTATTTTTCTCTTTTAAAACTCATGGGTTTTATTTTAAAATAGTCTTTATCACGTCTATCAACTTTTTTTTTTTTTTTTTTTCTTTTTAAATAAATCTTATTATTTTTTTTTATTTGATATATTATATATACATATATATTATATTTAACTATTATGAATATATATATATATATATATATTTCTCTTATTTTTTAAAATAGTAAATATCCTATAAAGTGTGTAATTAATCATCTTATTTTCCAATATATATATATATATATATATATATATATATATATTTATATATTTAATTTAAAAAAAATATATTCCTCATGAGAAAATTAAAAAAAAAAAAAGGTGTTTATCTTTATATATTACTATTATTTTGAATGTGTCTTTAAAATTATATTATAAAATTGCACATCCCTACTTTCTTTTTTTTTTTTTTTTTTTTTTTTTTTTTTGCTTTTTTTGTGTATTTATTTTATAATCATAAGAAAGATTTAGTACGAACATATGGATATGTACGTCCTTCTCATGTGTGCTTTATATAAATTGTTAAATTTTTATTATTTTAAATTTATTTTAGTTATATTATTATTTTTTTTATAATGAATAGTATAAAGGTAAAACTATATATGATATATATATTATTATATGTGTTTATATATTTATGTATTTATATATGTTTGCTTATTTTTTATTTTTTTTTTGAAGGGTTCTGCTAAGGAATTGTTTAAACATTTAAAAGACGAGGTAATAACTTAAGAGAATAGAAGAAAAACATAATATTTATATGTATGTATCTATGTATTTGTATATTTTTCTTTTTTTTATAAATGTTTAAATACAAAGTGTATGTTGTACTATATGCGTATATATATATATATATAGTTATATATACAATTATTTTTTTATTTTTATTTTTTTCTTTAAAGCTCATACAACAAAATAATACTTTCTCATACGATGAGGACTCTAATATAATTTCATCCACTCATTCCAATTATGAAGATTACTATGAGGACATAAAATATTTAAAAAAAGAACAATTAAAAGCATATATATGTAAATTAAGAAAGGAACTAAGAAATTATAAAATGAGAGAATTACATTTACTGGGTGAAATAAAATATTTAAAAAGAAAAGTCACAAGACTCAATGATTTGATAGAACATGATAATATATTATTAAGAGAGAATAGAAAAGGTAGTAATTATTTAAAATATTATGATGATAATTATAGTAATAAATCATATGAACAAGGTGGAGACTTATCTTCTTGTTATATGAAAAGATTAGAAGGAAAATATTTAATAAAAAAGAGCAATTTTTTATGTGATAGTAAAAATACGATTAATAATTTTCATAAAAAGCATAGAGATTTTTCTATTAATAGTATAAATGAAAGTATAAATAATTGTCGAAGAAATAAATCTATGTCTAATACATTATTATATAAACAAAACAAACAACCAAAGCAACAACAAAAGGAACAAGTAAGAGGATGGGGACTAGAACTAGGAAGGGAACAACACAATAGTAATATGTTACATAATATTACAAGTAAATCTGTTTATTCTTTAAAGAATATAAATGCATATAATTATGATAATATTAATACAATTCTTTATAGGAATAAATATAAAAGTAATAATTCAACATCCTCTTGTTATATTAATAATAATAATATTAATATGAAAAGATATAATAGTTCTACATCTTTACTATGTGGTAATAAAAATATAAACTTGTCAAGAAAAAGTCTTATAAGTAATACATTGCATAATAATAAAACAAATAATATTTTTTCATCAAATAGAAGCTTTGCCTCTTTTTCAAAATATGAATTAAAACAACATCTTATTAGTAACAGTAAAGATAAAAGAAATAATTTCTTAACAAATAAAATTAACAGGAACATAACAAGAGATATACAAAATTATCATAAGACTCGACAAAGGATATTATCAAATAATAATATATCTGAAAAACCCACAGGTGGATTATTAAATAAATTGTCTACATTGAATAATAAAAATAAACAAGATCAAAAAATATTACCTATAAATAATATTAATATAAAAAGTAATATGGTGAATAATAAAAGTTATAACAATTCAAATGAATGTCCTAGTAATATAATAACAAAACATATTTCTAATGATAAAGAAAAAAAAAAAAAAAAAAAAAAAAAAAAAAAATTGTTATGAGGATATGTTTAATTATAAACACCATCAAAATATTTTAAATAAAAAATATACATCGTCTTATGAATATACAAAAAACAAAACAAAACAAAATAAAGAAAATATGAATAAAAGTGTAAAAAGAGTATTACAAAAAAGAGATAATAATATTCAAACCTCAGCAGGTACACAAAGTAATGTGGAACAAATAAGAAATGATGGAAAAATTGAAAATAATAATAATATATCAGATGAAAATAATTCATTTTCGTTGGATTCATTTGTACCTGATGAGAAAAAGAACCAAGGGGAAATAAGAGATGTTAAACATATAAATGATGATATTAAACATATTAATGATGATATGAAACATATAAATGATGATGTTAATAAAACATCAGCACATGTAAATGAACAAAAAAATCTACCAAGTATTACAAACGATAAGAATATGACAAACACTTCAAAGAGTAATAATGGTAGTTTTATGTCTTCAGAAAATGAAAGGGTTAAAGAATACTTAAATAAATGTAGATTAAAAAAAAAAAATAAAATAAATTCTGAACAAAAAAAAAATGAGAAACAACCACCTTTAAATACCATAACAAAAGGAAATAAAAATAGCAAATTGATCGACTTAAAACAACATATAGATATAGAAATAAAGGGAAATTTTAAAAAAGAACTAGAAGAGTTAAAAAAAAGAAATAATGATATTATTTTAAAACCTTCGAACTTTTATAATTTTCCTATGGACACCAGCAGTAGTAGTAGTAGTGATAATTCTAATAATAACATATGCGATAAAACAGAAAATATTAACGATATAAAATATACTAAATATAATGTAAAAACAAATCCTTTAAAGGAATCAACATTATTAAATATATCCTTTAATTGTATTGATAAAAGGATAACAAATTTACAAAATTATTTGAAAAACACAAAGAGGTAATAATTTTTTTTTTTTTTTTGAAGTGACATATGTATAGATTTGTTTGTAGATTTAGTTTTTTTTTTTTTTTTTTTTTTTTTGTAATTATTCGTTCATAAATTTGTTAATTCATTTATATAAAAAAATAAACATATAAATATATATATATATTCTTACATTGGGGGATTCAATTCCCTCATATTTTTATTAATACAAATATAATAATTTATCAAAAGGTATATAAAATAATAACATATTAACATATATATATATATATATATATATATATATATATATATATATATATGTGTGTGATGAAATGAAGTTTTAATTATTATTTAATTGGGGAAAAAAAAAAAATTTTAATGTTTGCAAACATTTTGAATATATATATTATATATATATACAATAAGGATGTGTATAATTTATAAAATAATAAAATATAACATGGAAAAAAAAAAAGAAAAAATAACAAAATCAATTTTTTTAATTAAGTATTTAATTATATTATTATATATGCTATATATATATATATATATATATTATTATTATTTTGTCGTTATTTTTTATTCTTTACAATAATGAGTGATCTTTCCCTGGCACTACTTAAATTATGTTTGTTTTTCATTTTATTTTCAAATTTTTTCTTTTTAATTTTCAAGTATTTGGTTCTAAATTTTTTGTCTGTTCTTAATCTATTTTGTAATTGTTTTTTTCTTTCTTTAGCTGTGTTATGTAAATTCTTTGTATCTTTTTGTGTTGATGAGTTTATATATTTTCCAGATATATATTTTTTATAAATCCTTTGTTGTTTTTTAGTTAGTTGATTATTTTTTGATAAAGCTTCTGAAATTTCTGGATGCATTAATTTAAGCATATTAATATTATATTGTTTTTCATCATTTTCTAAGTCATTATCCTCATTATTATTATTATCATTATTATTATTTTTTTTTTTTTTTCCTTTCATTTTTTTGTTTAATTTATTTTTTTCTATATTATCATTTTGATCTTCTAATTCTCCTATATTTTTAATTCTTTTTTTAGTTGATTTAACCCACTTCTCATATAAGTTTGTAATATTATTAGATTTGTCATCTTTCTTTTTATTTACTTTTTTCTTAATACCAAATTCTTCACTTTGGAAGGTATCAATTTCTGTTATGACAAATTTTCTTTTCTTTTTATCCCAAATTTGTTTTTTTACAAATCTTTGTTTATTTAATTCTTCGGTTTCATCTGGAGGTAAATCATAACCTGGATGTTTAATATCCAAAGTGGATGAGTTATTATAATGAATATCATTTTTCATTCTTTTTTCGTTGATAATTCTTAAAACATCATCAAATGATATGTCTTTTATATTATTTACATTATCATTATTATTATTATTATCATTATTATTATCATTATTGGAGTCATTGTTATTAATTTTTTCATTTTTTTTTAATTTTTTTAATGCTCTCTTACTTAATTTTTTCTTGTTCTCCATGAAATTTTCACTATGATCATTTATATTTATAGATGTTGAATTATCATTCTCTTGTGAATGTAGAAATATTTTTTTCCACATTTCTGGGATATTTTTAATATCTTCATTTTCATCTTCTTGATCACTTAACTGATAAGTTAATGTATCCATAAACTCGTTTACATCATTTGATAATACATAATTACGTCTACTTTTGTATCTTTCATTTTTCTCTTTAAGTTGATTTAATTTTTCTTTTAATTCATCAGATATGGTTTTTATTTTATTATTTGAATTTTTATTTTCAAAATTATGAATAATAGATATTAATTTGTTTTTTGAATAATCATAATTAGGATTCATATTTTCTATATTATTTTTTTCTATTGTCTCAATTTGTTTATTATCATTTTTTATTTCATATTCCAACATATCATTTTTAATTTCCTCATTACTTTTGTTATTATTATTATTATTATTATTATTATGGGATATATAATTTATTATGTTATTGAAAAGGATATCCACTTCATCGTTAAGTTGATCTTTACATATATATGCATCACCATCGTTATTATAATTATTATTTATACAATTATTTGTGTTGTCAATTTCATTTTCGTCCTCTAATAATATACCTATCTTATTCTCTTCAACTGAATGTATGTCTTCAGGTAAACATCTCTCATTTTCATATATCCAATGAGGATGATTATATAATGATAACTTATATAAACCTCCAATTTTATTTATCTTATTTATACACTTCGTACTCACATATTTAGATACCTTAGGTCGCATTGAATAATATAGTTTGTATGATGCTAGTATACTTTTATTTAATGACATTAACTCAGTATCTCTTTTTTTTAAATCTTCTATATATTCAATATAATCATTAAGATGTGGTACACATCCCATATATATAACATCATTTGTATTATTTTTATATGAACAGTTATATGGTTTGTCTATTTTATTTTGATCATCACCCCAAACATTACTATCACAATCATTATTATCACAATCATTATGATTGTCATTATTAATATTCATCACATTACTCATTTCATTTACTAAAGTGTTCGCTTCATTATCCATCCCTTTGGAGATGAACCCATTGATAGACGTGTCGTTAACTTCCGTGTCTATCGCAGATTCTTCTTTCTTAAAAAACTTCAATTTCTTTCCTATGAAGAAACAAATTTCGTAGGCATAAAGTATATCTTGATATGTTAAAAGAGAGATACCATACCCATTTATATCAGTTCGGCAAGCACGACCAATTCTATGAATAAATAACTTTGGTGAGAACGGTAAATTATAATTAATTACATTCTGCACAGATGTTATATTTATTCCTCTAGATGCTACGTCGGTAACTAGCAAGAACTGAATATTATCATTTTTTGTAAAATTATTTATTTGTTCGAAACGAAAAGAAGTATCAGAATTTCCATATAATATAGAATGATGTATTTTAAAATGTTTTAAGATATTACTAAAAAATAAAATATGATATTTTGTACAAAAAAAAATCATAGTTTTACCTAGTTTTTTTTTTTTAAATATTAGTATTAATCTAAGAAGCAGGGCATATTTTTCATATGATCTACAAAATAAAAAATGTAAATGAACTTTTTCATTTATAGTATTATCAGAAGTTAAAAAGAGTATATCAGGATTATTTAATTTTAATTTAAAATAATTTTCAACATTTGTAGGTAAGGTAGCACTAACTAAAATGGTTTGTTTCGATGTATTATTTAAACTTTTATATATAACATTCATATCATTATAATAATTTAGTTCTAATAATCTATCAGCTTCATCAATAATTAATATTTCTACTTTTTCTAGACTCAATTTTGTTTCTTGTAATAAAAAAGATAATCTTCCTGGTGTACATAATAAAATATCTAAATTCTCATTAAGTATATCAAATTGTTTAATTATACTAACACCACCTATAATTATATTAATATTTAAATGAAAATAATTTTTACAAATTTTTTTAGATAACTTATATATTTGTATAACTAGTTCTTTTGTAGGTAAAATAATTAAACCTCTAATACCATAATATTTATTATGTTCTTTTAATATATCAATAAGTGTACATAAATAAACTAATGATTTTCCTGACCCTGTTTTACTAATACATATAACATCTCTTCTATGTAATATTTTAGTAATACATAATTTTTGTATATCTGTTGGTTTATTATATTTCAAGTTTGATGCTATACTTCTGCACATATTTTCGCTTAATCCTAATTGTTGAAAAGAATTTAATATTACTTTTTTCTTTTTATTATTACTTTTATTCTTTTTCTTTTTATACAAGACAAATTTTTTCTTTTCCTTCTTTTTTTCATCATAGGAACAACTTGAACTATAATTGTTTGAATCTGATTCTTCCACTTTTTCTTTTTTCTTATCTTTATCAGGAAAAAGCCATCTATATCTTTTGTTAACATTTTTATTTTTTAATATATTTTTATTTTTTTTTATTAATATGTTATTTTTATCATTTTTTAATAAAGCCATATTTTTTCTCTTACATACATCCTTACTTTTTTTTTTTTTAACGCTGTCCTTTAATTGGTTGTTTTTTTTTATATTAATTCTTTTTAGATTCTTCTCATGTTTCTCTGATTTATTTTTATATTTACTTTTATTTATTTTTTTCTTATTGGATTTCGTATTATCTGAGTTGGAAAGAGTAAACAACTTTTTCTTGTTCTTCATAACTGGAAAATGAAGAAGATAAGTAAATGAATGAATAAATAAATAAATAAATAAATAAATAAATAAATAAATAAATATAAATATAAATATATATATATATATATATATATAATATAACAAGTAAAACGATTTATATATTTTTAAATTCTATATTTTCTAAACATTTATAAATATGAATATTTTACATAGACTCTATGCTGAACAAAAAAAAAAAATAATAAATAAATAAATAAATAAAACTATCATGATATAGAAATAAATAAAGAAAACATATTAAATTATATATATATATATATATATATATATATATATATATATATATGTAAATATATACATATATTTATATATTTATATATGAAATAATATATTTTACTTTATAATATATTTTAAGGACTTACATAAATTTAATTCAAAATATAAAATGATATAACATAAAAAAAAATGATAACTAAGAATATATAAACTTATTTTTCACTTATATGAATTAAAGAAAAAGTAAAAATATATAACTTCCATAAATATTATTATATAATATATATTATATTTATTTAAACAACACTTAAATATATATATATATATATATATAATATATCATATATGCATATTATAATATACATGTAGTAATATTTACATATATATAATAATTACATATTATATTAATATTTATATATAAAGCATTGTACTATACAACCAATATTTTATTTTTTATTTTTTTTTTTATTTTTTTTTTTTTTATTATATTATATTTAATTTTTGTAGATAAAAAGTATTTAAAATATTTTTGATTTATATCTTTTTTGTTTTGTATGTCAAAGATTTTATGTGATATATATAATTTAATATATTAAGAAATAAAGAAATATATGTGATATAATAAAACAATTTTGTTGTGACACATAAATATAATCCTCACCATATGTATATATGTATGTATATATGTATGTATATATATATATATATTTATATATTTATATTTATATATTTATTTATATATTTATATATATATATATTTTTTTTTATTATTTTTTTTTACTAAAAAGACCATAAAGGCTGTATATAAAATAATAAAAGAAATTTTTAAATAAAAATGTGGACTTAATATGAACAAGATAAAAATAAGAAAATTTGAGGACCCACATGTTTGGATATATGAAAATGTATTATTAAATAAAACATTGAATTTAAAAGAAATTGAAAAAAAGAAAGATAATAAGAATTTTCCAAAAACATTATTGCATGAAGAAGCTTGCAAGAAATTGAAAGGAATATTAAAAGAATGTAAAAAATATGACAAAGAATTACAAGAAATTAAGAATAAAAAAGAATTTTTTGTATTAAAGAATACTTTACATCCAAATAAAAAAATTAATTTAAAATTTTTATTGAATGATAATCAATTTAAAGGAAAAAATGAGCAAGAGAGGGAAAATTTTAAATTAATTTTCAATGAAAATAAAAATATATATATTAGGAATAATCAAAAAGTATATAATAATATAATAAATATAAAAAGGAACACTAAAAATACATCTACTAATAATATAAATAATAATAATATAAATAATAATAATATAAATAATAATAATATAAATAATAATAATATAAATAATAATAATGTAAATAATAATAATAGTTACGATAACAGCAATAATAATGATAATGTACAACCTAAAAATAATATATTAGATCATATTAAAAAAATCCAGAAGGAAAAAATTTCGAAATTATATTCAGTTTTTAATAATCACGTAAATTATTATGATAATTATTTAAAAGAAAAATATATGAAAGAGGAATATTTGTCAAATGTAAAATATTCATATGTATCTCCACATCTTAATAATTATAATGATCATGATATTAAAGCTGATGTTATTTATAAGGATGATTACATTGTGTCTAACCACCCAATCCACAATAATGATAATAATAATAATGATAATGATAATAATAATAATAATAATAATAATAATAATTTTAGTAGTACGTTTTCTTCTTGTGATCATTTGGATCATACAGATCCTGGTAATAATAATCCACTGTCAAATAGGAAAAAGTTAAATATATCTACTAATAATATACACGTTTTAGATAATAAGAAAAGTTATGATACACTCGATCATAATAATGTTTATTCAAATGATATATATGATAATCAAGAAAATGAAAATAATCCAAATGACAAATATATAACAAAAATGAATAATAAAAATGATGATAATAATATGAAGAAAGAGAAGGATGAGGAAAAGAAGAATGCGACAAATAACATTATATTCAACAAATTAAACCTAAACAATGAAAATACCTCAAATTATTCTTTATGCAATATAGACAACAAAGAACATGAATCTATAAAGTATGATAAAAACAATTCTGATGATTATCCTTCTGATATTAAGAAGGAAACATCCTATTTGATGACGGAAGAAAATTGCAATCACACAGATATTTATGATGATAACAAAATATGTGATGAAAATATATATGTGAAAAAAAATGTGTACCATAATAAATATAATAATAGTATGAAAGACCTTTTTGTAAAAAGTTTCAATATTTTAAATACCATGAACCAAGCCTCCTTGTATGACAAACGAAATGATGATTTATCAAATGTGGATGCGAACAGCAATGTTTTGAATGGTAGTGTTTTATCTATATTAAAAGAACTAAAGGAAAATAAGGTAAAAGAAAAAAATAAAATTGGAGATTATAAGAAGGATAATACATTACACCAGGATGATGATAATGCATCTATGAGTAGAATTTATACATATGATGAGAAAGAAAAAAAAGTGGCCAATGTTAATAAAAATGAATTATTATCTTCATATAGCATAAATAGTAATAATAATAATAATAATAATAATAATTATAATAATAATAATAATAATAATTATTATAATAATAATAATTATAATAATGATAGTAATTTTTTTAAAGAGACCGTGTTTCCTTATAAAAAAAAAGAGACCCATAAAAATAAGCACATTAAACAATATGAACATTTAGATAGTAATAATATAACAATTAATTGTTTAAGTAATCATTTAGATATAGATGAAGAAAAAATTATTAATGTTTGTAAATATATATTAGATAATGATTATATATATAAATATACCAAAATTGAGAAAGAAGTAGTTGAATTAATATGTGAAGAATTAAATGTCTTAGAGAAATTAAAATTTAGTTGTATTAATTTACAAAAAAGGAATCCCATAGTAACTATATTAGGACATGTAGATCATGGTAAGACAACTTTATTAGATCAATTAAGACATTCTAATATAGCTGAGAATGAGATAGGTGGTATTACTCAAAAGTTGGGAGCATTTGAAATAATATGTAGAGATGATGAGATGAAAGAAAATAAAAATATAAAAGAATATGTTAATGATAATAATAATAATAATAATTATAATAAGGATGATGAACTTAATAATTATTGTGATAATTCGTCTAATTATAATAATAGAAAGATTACTTTTTTCGATACCCCAGGACATTCTGTATTTAGAACTATAAGGAAACGATGTGTACAATGTAGCGATTTAATCATATTAGTAATTTCATTAGATGATGGAATTATGAGTGAAACTATTGAATGTATAGAACTAGCCAAAAAATACAATACACCACTTATTATAGCTGCAAATAAAATTGATAAATTTCATAAAAATATTGAAGAACTTTCAAAAAGTTTATTAAGTTATAATATCGTTACTGACTTAGAAAATGGAGATGTTCCAATAGTTCCAATATCTGCAAAAAAAAATATTAATATTGATATTTTAAAAAAGAAAATTTTAGATGTTAGTAATAAATTAAATTTAATGTGTGATTATGGATCTTTATGTTCAGCTTATATATTAGAAAAAAAAGTAGACCCTTCTAAAGGAAAATTATTAACAGTTATATGTAAATCTGGAACATTAAAAATTAATACATATTTTATAATTGGACATATATATGGAAAGATTAAAAGAATATATAATAGTAATAATGAAATGGTATCACAAGCATATCCTTCAGAAGTTGTACAAATAATAACTTCAATCCCTATATCATATGATAATATAAATTATGGTGATATTATGTTAGAAATGAGTACTTTAAAATCTGCTCAAAGAGTATCTAAATATAAATTAAAGTTAGCTCAATATAATTTAATAAATAATCATTATGTGAACAATTCTATAGATGAAATATCTAGAAATATGGAAAATAATAAAAATAATTATATGTATAATTATAATAATAAGTTAGATAATAATATGAACAATGAATTACATAATGATATAACTTTAAATGATAGTAGTAAAAAAAAGAAAACTTTTAAAAAATTAGAAAATATAAAATATAATAATAATAATAATAATAAAAAGGATTCAAATTTAAAGAATTCATTAAATAACTTGAATAGTAAGAATAATAATTTAAGTGGTTATAATTTTAGTTTACATTCTTTTACCTTACCTCAAATACCTTTAATTGTGAAAACCTGTGATGAAGGTAGTTTAAGTGCTATAATTGAAGGAATAGAATATTTTAATAAAAATGATGCTAAAGAAAAATATTGTAATATAAATAATTTTATTGATAGGAATTATATAAATAAGAATATGCTAAATGATGATATTAATAATATATCTAAAGAATGGTTTTCAAATTGGTATCCTTTAAAAATTATAAATAAAGGAATAGGTACATTTCATAGTAGTGATTTAAAATATTGTGAACATATAAATCCATGCTTTCTTATTTCATTTAATGTTGATGTTGATTTTAAATTATTACAACCATATATAGAAAACCATAATATTATTTTAAGAAATCATAATATTATATATGAATTATTTAATGATATAGAAAATATGTGTAACTTTTATTTTGATTCTTTACATGTCTATGAACCAGTCTCAAAAATGTTTATAAATAAAACTGGTTATTATTCTATTAAAAAAAATAAACCAAAAAAAGTTGTCATATCTGTAGATATAAAAGAAGGATCATTTACATCTCATGAATATTTTACAGTTAAAAGGAATAAACAAATTATTCATAATAAAATCCATATACTTTCTATGCAAAAAAATAAACAAAATACAAACGAACTAAATAAATCATGTAATATTAACGCCATCATATTTAATATTAATTCTGATGATTTTGAGGTAGGAGATGAAATTGTTGCATACAAAAAGGTTGTAAGGTCCCCACTCTTTAACAGAATAAAATCTTTTGACCTTTCATAAAAACTAAACATATGTCTATATTAATATGTATATTTAATTTTTTTTTTTTTTTTTTTTTTTTTTTGAGATCGAGGGTGGTTATTTCCCCTTTTATTGCATTTCATTTGAAGCACATATATATATATATATATATATATATATATATATATATAATATGAGAATAAAATAATATTATATTATATTACATTATTTTTTATGTTATATTATATATATATAATGATAATAGATATGCTTTTAAAAAAGAAATTAAAATAATATATAATATGTACATACATACATAAAAATGTATAAGTAAATCAATAAATATAAATATAAATAAATAAATATACATATATATTATTTATTTATTTTTTTTTATTATTTTTTTTTTTTTTTTTTGTATTAATTAACAACATATTTGTAAGATATTTGTAATATCAACTATATCATACTTTTTTAGTCTTTCAAAATAATTTTTAACATATATATATATATATTATATATATATATTTTTATTTTTTGTCAATTTATTTTTATGTGGCTTGCATTTTGTCTTTTTTATGTTGTATCAAACTTGAAAATAATTAATTAAATAAATAAAGAAAAAAAAAAAAAAAAAAAATGCATACATATACTTCTATATGTATAGGTATATACATTATTTTATAAAGGTTGTGTTGTATGTATCCTTAACATTTTATATATAGGAACAACAAATATCGTTTTGCATTTGATTTATTCTATATTGTTTTCTTTATTCGATGTTCTATCTACCTTCTTATAATGGCACCATTATATGAAGAAGCCGGTATTATTCTGGATGATGTGTCGGGAGTCATTTTATTTTATGAAGATGTAATTAACGAAATGAAAGGTTCTTATAATAGTCTATATGATAATATGATATTATTAAAAAGTAAAATGGAAAATATAAAAGAACAAAATAAAATAATTATAAAAGGACATGACTTAAAAGAAAAATGTTTTAATAATAGTAATATGTTAAATGATATATTATGTGATAAAATGGGTTTCATTAATATGACTATGGAGGATGGGAATAATGAAGATATCATCTATAATAATAATAAAAATGATTATAATAATAATAAAAATGATTATAATAATAATAAAAATGATTATAATAATAATAAAAATGATTATAATAATAATAAAAATGATTATAATAATAATAAAAATGATTATGATAATAATAAAAATGATTATAATAATAATAAAAATGATGATGATAATAATGATGATGATAATAATAAAAATGATTATGATAATAATGATGATGATAATAATAATAATGATGATAATAATAATAATGATGATAATAATAATAATGATGATAATAATAATGATGATGATGGTAATAATAACATTTTGTCTTTTCAAAATAAACTTCGTTGTTATAATAATCAATTAAGGAAGGATAATAGTAAAATCATAAAATTCGATGAAAATATTTTTAATATTTTAAAAGACAAAAGTGAAATTGGTTCTAATAATGGCAAAGATATAACTATGGAAAGTTCAAAAGATGAAATGTCCAATGTACATATGGACGATATATATAGTGATAACTTTATCAATGAAGACAGTTCTATAAATTCAAACAGACTAAGTCCTATAATATTATCCGATGCAAATAAGAAACTGTCAAATTTTTTAAAGGAAAAGAAGAGTGAATACCAAAAAATTATATCAAGTAATAAAAAGGAGAATGTGTATAATGTACTGAGTGATATAAATAATGAAGACAACACACAAAAACAAATGAATAATAATAGTAGTAATAATAGTAATAATAGTAAAAGTAATTTATATGTTTATGATATGAATAAATATGTTTCTCCATACACAGAAGGACAAAATGAAATTGTAACAGATATGTCTACACAAGAAGATGAAAGCAAAAAAGATGGAGTGAAATATGGTATTAATTATTCTATAAAGAAGAATACCAAAATATACAGAGAAGACATGAAGAATTATAATAAGTCAAATAATAATAAGAATAATTATTTATTACATGATAATAAGAAAACAAAGAAATATAAAAAGAAAAAGAAAAAAAATAATAATAAAATGAAAGATAAGATTAATAATAAGATGAAAAATAAGATGAAAAATAAGATGAAAAATAAGATGAATAATATGATGAAAAATAAGATGAAAAATAAGATGAATAATATGATGAATAATAAGATGAATAATAAGATGAATAATAATATGAATAATAATATGAATAATAAGATGAAAAATAAAATGAATAATAAGATGAATAATAAGATGAATAATAAGATGAAAAATAAAATGAAGGAAATTTTTAATTTTGTTTATAAGAAAGAAAAAAAAAAATATTTTACAAATTTTATGAATAACATATATAACAATAAACAAATAAATAATTATTATAAAGATCATTTCCCTTTTTTTTTACTACCAAAAGAAGATAGTATGATATTAGAAAATATGGAATTATATTTATCATCAAAGTATAATAAGGAATGCTTACATAAAAGCTGTAACCCTACTAATAATATACAATCATACAATAATAAATACATAAATGATGAGAATGATATGGATAACTTAACAAACATACAAGATAGTATTTCATCCTTTGGAAAGAAATTAAATAATGTTAACGAGAGTGATGAAACCATAAGAAATTATAGTATAAATAATTTATTTAAAATTATGAATGAAGATAACCAAAAAGGATTTAACAAAAATACGTTCATATATAAAGATAAATATAAAAATATAAATGATATAGGAAAAAATAATATGTATATAAATAATTCCAATGAATATGAAAATAAATCTGAAATGAACTTTGAAGGTAAAAAGGAAGATTTTTTTTCAGATTTTTTTTCAGATTATTTTCTTCATAAAAAAGAAAAATTAAATGTTCCAAAAAAAAGGTATATATCTTTAAATGATGATGATTCTTATTATACGAAAAAAAAACATAGAACAAAAAAAAAAATCCAGAATAATTCTGATATATCTAATAATATATATACATCATCATCTATAGGTTGTCCACATTGCACATGTATTTCTCATAAAAATATATCTATGAAAACTGAAACAAGGGAAAAAACATATTCTTATAATTCTGATGAAGCGAATCAACACGAAAATAACTTGATTAAGTTTATTAATGCAAAAACTCTCATGAGAAATAAAATGATTTCTAATTATATAGATATTGATAGGAACCCTGTTTTTGTATCTGCATATAATCAAGGTTATCGACCTTTTCCAAATGTTGAGGAAACAAAAGTAAAAAAAAAAAATAGAAAAATAAATAATGCAACATTCAATCTAACCTTTGATGAAAATGTACGTAAGACATCATCTCAGAAAGATAATGAAAATATATTAAATGATACAATGAATAATAATAATAATAATAATAATAATAATAATAATTATTTATGTATGGATACTATTATGTGGACAAATGATAATTCATATAATGATTCCGATTTAAAAAGATACGATAAAATAAAAAAGAAAAAAAATTATCATGTTACAGACTCTATTAAAAATAATAAGAATGATAAAGAATTTTGTAAAAATAAAAATATGCTATGTGATAAAAAAGACAGAAATAAAAAAAATTATATAAATACTAATAAGAATCTTATATATAAGTGTTCAAAAATGAAAAATAAAAATAAAATGATAACAGAAGTGATAAAGGATAATAATATAGAAAAAAGGAAAAGAGGAAATCATCAAAAATATGATGAAGTTGTAAATGATTTAAATCAAAAGAAAAGAAAAGATAAGGAAAGTTTATTATATGTTAATAAGGATAATAATCAAATTAATGATATAATATTGAATGATATACATCATATCAAGAAATATGAATTAAGAAGACAAAAAAAAATAACATATGTTTTACCAGCATTAAATAAAAAATTAAGAAGAGATAGCTGTCGATTAATATTCGATCCCTTTGGATACAATAATACATGGAAAATTAAAAGTACTTAATAAAAATAAGAGAAATATATATATATATATATATAAAATATTTTCTTTATAAATGATTTATTATAAATAAAATGAACATAATATATATTTATTTTTTGTTTATTTGTTTATATATTATTATTATTTTTTTTTTTTTTTTATATTTTTTTTTTTTTAACATAAAACTTGTTGTTTATGAATTTTTTATTATCTTCGCAATTTTTATTAAAAGGTCTTAAAATTAGACCTCCCTTATTAAAAAAAAAAATAATAAAATATTATATATATATATATATATATATATATATATATATAATATGTATAAATATATATAATATAACATATATATTATTTAAAAAGGATATATGGATTATGATATTTTTTTCATTTTCATAATATTATAATATTAATAATATGAAAAATTGAAATATACTAAGAAAAAATATGTTCTATAAAAATGAAGGGTGATCTTTCTTTTTCATACATATAAATGAATATTACATTATATATATTATATATATATAATATATATATGCAATGCATTAATATATGCTATAAATAATATATATTATATATATTATATATATTATATATATATATATATATATATATATATATATATATATATATATTTTTAATATTTTAATTTTACTATTATTTTTGTAAATAAAAAAAAGTAAAAGAATTTATATTTATGTTATTAATAAATTTATATTCCTTTTAATATTTTAAAAATCTTAAAGACTTAAAAAAAAAAAAATATATATACATAAATATAAATATAAATATAAATATAAATATAAATATAAATATATATATATATATATATATATATATATATATATATATATATACATGAATAGTTTTATTTTTATTTGTTTATTCATTTAAAAGGTAGAAATGCTTGAATAATTTCATGTGACAGAATTAAAATATTTTATAAGATATAAAATATAGTTATATATATAATAGATATTTTGATATATATATATATATATATTTATACATATGATTATAATGGTGTTACCATCATTATTTATAAATTATAAGAATGTTGAGTACAAGAATGAATATACAAATAAGCATGTAGTAAAATGTTATAACCTTCCTAGAGTTATGAATGAAGGTTTTTTTCAGTTTTTAATAAAAAAATATAATAATGAGGACTTATATAAAATTGATGAGATTATAAAACCATCTTATGAAGAAACAAAGTTATATCCATTGAAAATAATATGTAATAAAAATTTAGCTAATTTTTTAATAAATAAAGAAAAAATATTAGTAGTTGATGATATTATGGAAAACAATAAAGTTTATATTAAAATTGGTAATGATAAAAAAGAGTGTATAAAAAAAGTTTCTTTTGAGAATAATATGTACATAGATCAAGAAAAAAAAACAAAAATGGAAGAAGAACAATATATAAATAATAATATTTTTAATGATATGATAGATAATTATGATGTTACTCTCAAGGATGATAATAATGTAAGAGCATGTAATTATTCTTATTCAAATGTTGATAATTATGTGAATGAAAAAAATTATATGATGAGACAAGTAAATGTTCAAAATGTTGAAAGAGACATAAACAAATATAAAAAGGCAGTAGAATATTGTGAATATGTTGATGATGAAAAAAGTAAGAGCACACATAATAATAATAATAATAATAATAATAATTGTGATAATAAAAATAACTGTGATAATAAAAATAACTGTGATAATAAAAATAACTGTGATAATAATAATAACTGTGATAATAATAATAACTTTGATAATAATAATAATAACTGTGATAATAAGTATGATTATTATAGTTGTTATTATAGCGACCAATTTAATGAAAGCGATTCAGACTATTCTATCACATGTGGTAATAATAATAATAATAATAATATTATCACATGTCGTGAGTCATGTTCTTATAACGATGGACATCAAAAGTATAAAAATAAAAACCGAAAAGATATAGATGATGAAAATAATAACACGTGTGATTATGTGTCCAATACCTTAGAGAAAAAAAGTGGATATAGCTCATACCAAAATAATATAATAAATTATAAAAACAACCAGAAAAATAATAAAAAAGGTAAGAAAATATTTTATATCTATTTCGTTGAAGGAAATGTACAAGAATTAATTCAAAATATAAAGGAAGAAGATAAAAGTAAACTAGAAGAAGATATTATTGATAAAATTTTAAATGAAGAAAAGGAGAATATAAAAAAAAAACATGTGACAAATGATACATGTAATATAAATAATATAAATAATAAAAACAATATTAATAATTCAATTGAAGGATATATATATAATTTACATAATCAAAATTGTTGTCATGATGATGAAAAATATGTAAATTATATTGAGATGGAAAAAGAGGGAATAAAGCAGGACGCCAAAAGTGATATATCGTTATCTACATGTTGTATTCAAAATGAACATGATATAAAAAATGAACTTGAAAAAAATATTCAAAATGAACTTGAAAAAAATATTCAAAATGAACAAAATATTCAAAATGAACAAAATATTCAAAATGAACAAAATATTCAAAATGAACAAAATATTCAAAATGAACAAAATATTCAAAATGAAAAAAATATTCAAAATGAACAATATAATAAGAATGAGGAAAATATTCTTGATGATAATAAAGAAAAAAAATTGATATATTCTTCAATACAATCAAGTTATAGTAATACAAATGTAAAAAAAAATGATATGAAAGTTTTATGGCCAAATAAATTGTCATGGAAAGAAATATCAAATGAAATAAAAAAAAAGTTGTGTGTTGTTATAAAAAACAAACCAGCTGAATGGAATCATTATGATTTACAGAATTTTCTAGTATCGCAGTTTCATAATAAAAATTATATACCAACATTCCAAGATATTTTTATAACAAAAAGTTGTCCTACAATAGCTACAGTAGCATTTAAAAATGAAGAAGAACGAAATTATTTCTTAGATCATCAAAAATTTAAGTTACCTACCCTTAAACATTATCATAAAGATTTAAACAAAAATAATATTTATTATAATAAATATTCAAATTTTCTAGTTCTACAAGAATATGTAATCTCATATAATACTCAATGTAATAATAACACCAAAAAATATTATCAAGATAAATACGATCAACGCATATATAACGATTATGATTCAAAACAAAAAAGAAAATATAATAATTATTATGATCAATATAATCAAAATTTAAATTCAAAAAAATATTCAGATGTATCTATTAATAAATATAAAAAAAAAGTTAATTATAATAATAACTATCATATAAATAGCAATACCAAAAGAAAAAAACTATCTACATCATATGAAAGAAATGATGATCTTTAGACAACTCGGAATAATCATAATGAATATAAACAAGGAATTTTATGTTATTTTATTTATAAATTTTAACCTTTTTATATAAAAATTATTATAACATCACTATATGATACACACAAACATATATATATATATATGATTTTATTTTATTTTTTTTTGGTCCCTATATATACAGCATATTTTATGCAGTTTTTATTTTGTATACATAGTCATTCTTATTCAACAATATATGTATATATATATATATATATATATTTATATATTTATATTTATGTATTATCCTTTTAAAACTTTATCGTTTGAACATATTTTTATTAAATTGATTTTTTCAGAGGTATAAGTAAAATTTACTTTGTAGATCTTTGCTATGAATTTTTATAAAAAAGAAATAAAAGACCAAAGTTAATCTTGTAATAATGATGCTTTTATTCTTTTTTTCTTTTTTTCTTTTATATGATGTGCATAAATTGTAAAGAAAAATATGATTATCTTATTGAAAGGATATATATATATATATATATATATATATATATATATATATATATAACATGGACTATGCGTATATGTGTTATTTAAAATATATTCATAAATATATTATTTATATCTAATAATTTGTGTAATTACATTAGATATTTAAAAAAATAAGAGTTATGGTTTTTTAATTCTGTGGAAAAATATAATGTAGTTAATGTAAGACATCCAAAATATTAAAATCGATTTTGTTTGTTTTCGCAGTATATAATATATATATATATATATATATATTTATATATTTATTTAATTATTTATTTGTTGGTTTATTCATAATGAGAAAAGAATCCCTTTTATTTCTTATATGCACATTACTCTTGTTGATAAATGGCTTTTTTTGTTATGGAGGAAAAGTAAAAAGGAATAAGCACTTAAGGAACTTACTAAAAAGCTTGACAGATCGAGTTGAGACAAACGATGGAGAAAATGAATATGCAAGGTTAACACAAACACCAGTTATAAATATGAATTTAGAAAAAACAATTTTTAAGACATCCTTGCAAGATATTCTTGTTGAGCCTTATGCAGAGAAGATTAAAGAAATTATATCAAAGAATGATTATGAAATAAGTAAAGAGAAAGAGAACTTGGATGAAATAAAATATTATAATGATAATTTAGATAAAATAAACAATATATTAATAGAACGAGGAAATGAAGAAGAAAAGAAAAAAAGAAAAAATATTCAATTAGAAAATAAATTAAGGAATAGATATTTTCATTATTTACAAGATCAGGATTATGGATTCAGTATTTTCCCTGTGTATAAAACTTTTGAATCCAACCCATTGCATTTTGATAATAATATAATTAGCTCTTCATTACCACATGAGTTATTAGATAAGGGTATTTTGTTAAATAAACATATTTTAGAAAATTCTGAAAAAATTCTTCATTATCCTGAAAGGGGGGATACACTATACTAAATATAAAATAATAATAAAATAACTGATTTACTTGAAAGAACAATAATTTTTTTTTTTTCTTCTTTTTTTTTTTTTTTTAACCATTATTTATACATTTATATAATTATTTTTTGTTATGTAATTAATTTACATATCTATTGAATTTTTTTTGTTTTTTATTTTTTAATTAAAATTATTATATAAGGTTTTTTATATATATTACACCTACTGAATATATAAACTGTTTAACTATTTTGTGAAAAAAAAATATATATATATATATATATATATATATATATTTATTTATTTATTTATATATTATTGTATATATTTATAAAGACATAAAGCTGTTAAAGAGTACATCTTTAAATAAGAATTACTCTTATAATAATATTGACAAAGAAAGAAGTAATTAGTACACATTATAATAAAAAAAAATACTAAATATATATATTATTTATATTTTATATTATTACAGATATTTATTATATATATATATATATATATATATTTTATTTTTTATTTTTTTTGAAAAATATTTTAATAATTCGTAAGAGGGAAGAATAAATAATAAGTGTATATTTATCATAATGATAGAATTAATCACATTCTTAAAATAATAGTAAAAAATATAATATATATATATATATATATATATATATATATAATTTTTTTTTTTTTTTTTTTTTTTTTTACTTTTTTTTCCTTTTTATAAGAATGGCCAAAGCAGTGTTCTTTTAAATATTTAGAATGAGCGATTTAAAAAGTATACAAATGAATATGAGGAAATATGTTTTTTTTTTCGAGTAAAAATATATCATTTTTGTTATGGGTAAGTTTTATCCTTATATATTTTACTAAAATTTCAATATATGTAAGTAAAAGATGTCATTATCATTTGAATAAAAAAATATATAATTTAAATTTCGTAAGTAATATGTTTAAGTGGAATAAGAGAAGAAGATGTAATTCATTAAATGTTTTAATCAGTTCTCCTGCACAAGTAAAATTGTCCGAGATCGAAGATGATAAAGATAGAAGTGGAAAATATTGTATTATAGAAATATGTGGGAAAATAAGATGGGTAGAAGAAGGTAGATTTTATGATGTGTTTAGAGTAAAACAAGAAGAAAATAAAAATATATATTTGAATAGAATTTTATTTTATAGTAATGAAGAAGGTAATATATTTTTTGGGAGACCTTTTTTAGATAATGTTAGAATTCATGCAACCGTATTAAATCATTTTAGAGGACATAAAATATATCGATTAAAATATAAACCGAAAAAAAATTATAAAAGATTTTATGGACATAGACAAGAAATGACAAGAATTAAAATAAATAAAATTGAATATAATAATGAATTACTTGGTCAAGAAAAAAGAATTTATAATTTTTTTAAAGATGATTCTTTATATTATATATTAAATCGTATACATAATATAGTAAGACCAAGTTTAGAATTAAAACATTTAAAAAAAAATTTTATTGAATATATTAATTCCTTCTGCTCTTTGAAATTCGAAACTTTTTATAAACATAAAGGTAATTACAAAAAAGAAAAAATACTTCGTAATATTTTAAAAACAAAAAAATTAAGTAAAAGACCTGAAGTTATTGAAGAAGTTAAAAAAATACAAGAACAAAAGGAGAAACAACGATTAACCAAATGTGACCCTCTCGATGATTTTGATCCAGTTGTAAATGAATGTATGATTAAAGAGCATTTCTATTCATAATTTTTTTTTTATTCCTATAAATAAATAAATAAATATATATATATATATATATATATATGTATGTGCTTAAAAATCATAAAGAAATGGCTATTTCTTTCTTGTTTAGATATTTTAAATGCAAGTTAAAAGCTAATGAAAAAAAAATATAAAAAAAGGACAAAAAAAAAAAAAAAAAAAAAAATTAGATGAAAAAAATAAGAGAAATTATATATACATGGATATTTTAACAAAAAAAAAAAAAAAAAAAAAAAATTAAATATAACTAGATAAATTATATGTGGTCCTTTGATTTGAAGGACTTTATTATGTGTGCATATAAATACACACCAAAAGCTAATATATTTATTTTTTTTTTTTGCTGAGGAGAATTTTTATGTTAACCCTCAAATTTACACTAAAATGTTATATAATGAGAAGATAGTTTTTCCTTTTTTTTTTTTTTTTTTTTTGGTAACATCCCTTATGGGTATTTTTTTATTTTTTCTATCTTTTTATTTTTTTATCTTTTTATTTTTTTAATATTTTTATTTTTTTATCTTTTTAATATTTTTATTTTTTTATCTTTTTAATATTTTTATTTTTTTATCTTTTTATTTTTTTATTTTTTTTAATTCATGTTCAACTTATAATACTTTTCTTTACTTGGAAATGGCCTCTCAAAATATAACAATTTTGTTATTTTATAAATAAGAGGTATAGTTACATATTTTCTATTTACATTATAAAATTTCAAGGCTCTTTTAAACTTTTCACTTTTAAGAAAATGATTAATTAATTCTTGATCATTTAAATGCATATGCTTTTCTTTGATTAGTCCTAATTTTAAGGACCACGTTTTTAATGCCACTGTTGTATTAGAGAAATCATTAAAATCTGTGGGTATATTTTCTTCATCTGCTGCTATATTATCATAATAGTGTTCTTTATTATTAATATTATAGTTAAATTCATTTATAGAATTTTTATCATTAAATATATAATTCAAATTATTATTTTCATTTGTATCTATAAATTCTTCTTCTTTATTATTATTAGACGAGGAAGTTTTTTGTTCATTTTTTTTATAAAAATGTTCTATAAAATTATCAGGATGTTCATTCATATATTTATAACTTTGAATTAATACGTCTATATCTTTACTGACTGCTTTATTCGTATATTTTTCTTTTTCTAATAACTTTTCTAAAAAATTGTCTTCTGCTATTTTTTCATTTTGTCCATATAAAAATAGCATATCTTTGTTCATATCAACATTTAAAAAGTTATTTACATTATTGGATTTACTGTTATTATCTATTTCTTTTTCATAAGAGCTGGTATTATTATCATTATTATGTTTATTATTTATTAGATCGTCGTTACTCAAAACAAACCCTTCCTCCTTTTCCGGTTGTACGTCTTCCAGTTCTTCCATGTTTATCATTTTCCTTTTCCTTTTATAATAGCCTTGTATCTAAGAAGTGAAAAAAAAAAAAATAAAAATAAAAAAATTGAGTAATGATAA